>JAKUCV010002608.1:0-11553 GCA_028386065.3 Turnera subulata | reverse complement strand
CAATTATGCCTACGTCTCCGGAGCACTGCTCTTTTAATAGGAGAGGAAGAGTATTTAGTACAATTGCTAGGATACAATGTACTCCAATTTTTGGGATGGATTTCTAAGGCAAGGGGAAGTTCTATTTATAGCAAAACAAAACCCCCCACAAGCACTTTCTCCAAGATGTGGGATTGGAATAGGCAACACTATTCCAACAGTAAGTAGAAGGAAAGAAAAAGCTACTCGAAAAAAGCTGGCCATATTGCTTAGAAGAAAAAGAGCGAGCGAGCTAGCTAGCTACGTTGTATCTATTTGGTGGAGGTGTGGGTGAAATAGGGCAAGAGTCCTGTCGTCAATTTATAGAGCCAAGGCAGCTCTTTTATTGGTAATCTTTTATTGGCATAAGAAAAAGTAAGAAAAGGAAAGGAGGAGTAGTGAAGGAATAAGGAAAAAAGAAAAAGAGAGAGCATAAAAGAGATAATTTATCTTCTGCTGGGATTTTTTTTTTTTTTATAAGATGATGAGATTTTTGGGATGGAAGAATGCTGCGAACTCAATTTGGGATTGAGATTTTTATCTTCTACGAATTCATTTATATAATTAATTAATGAGAAAGCTACACGTACGGTTATAGCATGAAGATGTTTTCTTTTCTTTGAGTTTCATTTACACTACATTCTTTTCTTTGGAATGGAATTTATTTAGTAGTTTCATTTAAGAGTTCCTCGATCCCTTCTTAAAATGCAAGGCTACCATGGAAAAACAGGAATTTTATTCGCTAAGAAAAATGCATTAATTAAAAATGGGTTAATTGTGGAATCTTTACGTATGACGTCGAGCCTAAGTGCCTCTTTTGTAAATAGCCAAACTGAGATTTCATTAGGACATCGTTTTTCTACACTTACACAGAAATTATGGTAAGGATTACATGATTCTGGGACCATTACTGCTAGCTACAGCATGTATGGACCAGATAAGTATATGGTTGTACCCTTGTATTAATTGGTGCTTTGGCAGTTTCCCATATCTATATTCGGTTCATTTAATTCCAGTTTTACACGTACTTTTCTTTTTAGTTAATAGCTACATATTCGTACATTTTATTTTATATTCGACAGAGGCCATCCATTAATGATTTGAAAAATCAGCACCACAGGTTACTAAGGATAAAATGTCCACAGGTATTAGAAAAATCGTATGATTCTGGGACAATTATTGCTTTTTGTACAACATGTATGGACCAGATAATTAAGTATATGACTGTTGCCTTCCAGTTAAAAGGAAAAAATGTTAAGATCAAAGTTTTTCCACGAAGAAAAGGACTAATAAAAATGTTTCTATTGAAAAAATGACTAAAACGTGCGTATAGATATATGCTTTGATAATCACTTGCCCAATTGTTTGTGCAGTCACTGTACTAATTATTAATGGTGGTGTTTGGCAATTTCAATACTCTTCTAGATAATACAGCTGCGTTTTTTGTCCTTTTTTTCGCAATTTTTGTCTTTTTTTTTTCACAATTGGATCTGGGGGGACCATTATTGCTACAGCGGACCAGGTAAGTGTAAGCATGCATGATTAATGTACCCTTGCATTAATTGGTGCTTGGCAATCTCAATCTACAAACTTAATCATTTAGGTTGAAATTATAGAGTACCTGTTTCTCAAAAAAAAAAAAGAAATTATATGGTACCTGTGAATTTCGAATTCTACAAGGCCGAAGATTATTCTGATGGGATAAAATCAGTGGTGTAATGCTTCTGCCGACAGATCCGTGATGATATTCGCTAGAGTTTTTTTTATGCCAACGAAGATAACTCTAGCAAATATCATCCAGGGTTTCTTCATTAAGTTGTAACATTGGAATAACAAGTTTTCTTTTTATGAGAAGCATTGGAATACCAAGTTACTATAATAATAAAAGCCTATAACAAAGTGGATGTCTCATATATAGCCAAACTTAAGCAAATCGCACTTGAATATATAATTTTTTTGGACGCTCGCTATACCCTATCTATGGTAAGGCAATAAATTCAAGTTAATTTTTAAATATCTGATTGTATATCGGAAATACAAATTGTGCAGTGTTAAAGGAGATAGTCAGCGTCTAGCCCATATATTGAGTATTATATGCTAATGCTATGGTTTACACTTGTTATATGCTAATAATGTTGTGGGATATAAAACAGCAATGTAAGTAATAGTCCAATGGCACAAAGTGATAACACCCTAGATATATATTTATATATGTATGAATAAAGATGTTGTCACAAAAAATAAAATAAGAGTAGTTTAATGAGAAGAATCGAAGTTGTGACATGTATACATCAATTCCATTTTAAGGGTCTTTTTGGGTCTAAAGAAAATAATACGTTTTATTTTTTCAACTGCTCATTCAATCTGTTTTTTAGCAAATTAGCTGCTGAACTTTGTGGCCCGGCCCACTTACTTGGCAGGCCTAATAGTATCACAACATTACAGGGCCATTGTTGCTTAAATTGGATCTTTTGTTTTTTTACTTTCTCTTCTCGTTTTTTTTTTCTTTTTTTTTTTCCTAAAGACAAAAATGGAACCACCTAACCAATCCCAACGTTTGGAACTCCATACCATATAACTTCTGTGTAAGTGGGCAAAGTAGAAAAAAGATGCCCCACCACCGAGGGTGGTGGCCTAGTGGAAAACCTTCAGCTTGCCATCTCTAGGATTCGGGTTCGACTCCCGGCGCTTTCAGTCAAGCCCCATAGTGTGATGTGATCGAATATGGTCTTCCACATGATTGGTGGCCGTTGAGCCCGGTGACTCCACGACACTATGATGCGTAGCAGGTGAGGGTGTCCGTTGGTGCTTCGGTGGGCGGTCTCTCCTATGAGGAGGGCCTAATGTCAGGATGTAACCGGTATTGACCGGGCCTGGACCGACGGGGCGATGATGACACCACTGATGCCTTTTTTTTAGGCAAAAAAAAAAAGAAAAAAGATGCCCCTGAAATTACAGATTAGCTATTACGATAACAGACACTTTAGACTTTTAGATGTATGGACAAATTGTGACAGACACAAACCAGTACATCTTGCAAATAAACAATTGCAATGGCCAGTATGATTCTTCTAACACTCTCCTTCCTTTTGTCCTCCTCTATAATATTACTCCCTCGGTTTTATATTAATTGTTGTTTGTTTCAAATTAATTGACATATTGATTCAATGCATGTCAGACTTTTTTCCTTATTTACCCCTAATGATAGGACTTAAAAAGTTAAGTAGTATTGAAAAAATAAACAATTAATGAAAGGATTAATTTAGTCTTTTGTTCATAATTTTTACTAGAATCAAGATTAAATGAGTGTTTTCTTAATTCTTGTGCCAAAACCTTAAACGACAATTAAAAAAAACGGAGGGAGTAATATCATCATCATTTCCTAAGGTGTTCTTGACCTCGAGGAGGCTCTGCCTATCGTTGCTGGTGTTCCATACAGCCTGGTAGCGCTTAATCATGAGCAGGATCATGATTTTCATGATTACTGTTCTATCAGTGCAAATCAGAAAAGAACTTTATGAAATTTTTCCAGCGGAGGGAAATATACTAAAAGGAAATGAGTTAATTTCCATATTTCTCATCAATCAACTTTTATGGCGGCCCATATCAACTAGAATCTAGCAGGAGATCAAACCAGAAAAATCCAAGACTATATTGGTGAAACAATTTTTTTTTAACTGCGCAGAATTTTTGATGAAAACGATATCTTTATTGATAAAGAAGCACTACACACACGGTAAGCTCAAGTCATCAAAGGGATGACTGGAACCTAAAAATATCAGTACAATTACCAGGACACAACTACATAGCGATAAGATTCCTGAAAATAAGCTATCACCCTATACAATCTTGAATTTGCTATCACCCTATACAATCTTGAATTTGCACCGAGGAGCACACCAAGCCATAATGCTGTCCTGATTTAAAAGTAACGCAGAAAGATCATAAGGGTAACTTGGTTGCTTTGTTTTAAACCACAGAAGAGATCTAAAAAGCACACAGTCCATCATTCTTCCCCACTCCACGTTTTGAGATTGAAAAACCAGCTTATTCCTTGTTAACTCATCCATTGCTAAACAAAATCCTCAAATAGTTGAGTTTTACCATCCAAGGGGCTCTAGTCTTCATACTCCCAGCCAAACTCATCCATTGCTAAACAAAATCCTTAAAACATCGTGGTAAACACCAACTCACACCCCACCACTAGCACAATTTACTCCATAAACACCAAGAGAACCGACAGTGTAACAATAAATGATCCCTAGATTCAACTTCCTCCACAAAGAGCATTATCACTTACAATAAGACTATTCCTGAGTAAGATAGAACGGACAGCAATACCATGATTCAAGGCCATCCAAACAAAACACTCCCTTTAGAAGGAGCACAATTGAACCAAATCCACGGCTTGCCACTTACTGATGAGAGTAGCAAACATGAAAGCAGACTTCACAGTGTATAACCCTTTGGGGTCTTCCATCCACCTCCACTTATCCGGTCTATCCGTTCTAAGCACCACATTAATCAACATCCTTTTTAATAAATCAACCTCCTCAATCTCCCACGAAAAAAGCTGTCTTCTCCAAGAAAAATCCCACGATTGTGCCCCTTCATTATAACAGAAAACCTCAGCCACAACCGCCTCCTGTTTCGTGGTTGATGCAAAAAAAGCCTAGGATGAGCATCCTTCAAAATCTCCCCATCCAACCATCTGTCTAATCAAAACCTGCACCACTTCCCATCCTGAACATCCACACAAATCCTGTTACAAAAACCCTCATTCTGTCCCTGACTAATCTCCCCAGCCCCCAATAATATTCCTCTAAATATTGGAAAGCCTCCCAATATTTAAGATGGCCATGACGATAACACCCGGTAGCAGAATCTTTTTTCTTAACCTAATTATGTTATCTTACACATAACTTTTTTTTTTAATACCATTAAGAAATTATTGGTTAAGTGCACGATAATGAAATTGAAAAAGCTAGGGCAGGAAAGAAAGAAAGAAAGAACACAGGGATTTACGTGGTTCGGCACTTCGGCCTACATCCACGGTAGCGTAAGGATCAAGTCTCCACTATCAAGAATATCAAAGGTTTACAAAGTTGCATGCCACGATCGATCTGTGATCTTGTTAAAATATAGATCTATCTGTGTAGCTCGTTCTTCCAATATAATCTTCTTCAAGCTACACGCAAGGTCCAGTTCATCGCCGGACGAATCATAGGATCGGGCAGAAAGGTTGTTCTTCTTCTTGATGGGTGGGAGGAGGGTTTGCACATTGGGGTGGATGCGCCGCCGCCGGCCTTGAGGAACTTCAAGAAGCGATCGAAGAACTCGACGGTGCATGGGATCTTGAGGGGACCGTCGATCTTGTCGTCAGGATCGTACTGGTATTGCTTCAGGAGTTGTAAGAAGGCCGGGTGCGAGAGATACTGCAGGGGGATTTGGTATCTCTTCTCTTCTTCTTCGTCTTCACCCACGCAAACCACAAAACACCCTTTCTTGGGAGCTTTTGCGCCTTCAATCACCGCGTGAAGCTCGTAGGGAATATCGGAATCGGAGGAGCCACCATGGACGTGGGCGTGGCTACACTTCCTGATCACTGACTTGATCTTCTCGGAGATGTTTCTCGTTGTATGCATCTCTGCTTCTTTTTCTTCTCGGAGTTTTCTTCTTCTTCTTCTTCTTTTTCTTTTTCTGAGAGAGATTTTTTCTACTTCTTTCTCTTTTTTTGAGAGCTGAAAGGCAAAGAACTTGAGGGTGACGATCTATGCTAACGCCACCACCTTTTTATACCTTTTTGTGTCATTCACAATTTTATAACTTACGATCGACGCTACCATCTTAATTTTGCGTCATTCACAATTTTATAAACCGCCATATACAGTTCTGTTCTTAATGCTAAAATGAGATAAATACCCCCATTTTTTAGTTTTTCTTCATTATTTTTGTTTTTAATAATGTTGAAAATGACATAACTACCAAAATTTTTAATCTTTCTTTCCTAGTATATTTAATCTCAAACTCCTCTTCTAATTTTCCGACTTCTAGAAATTGAATACCCCATTAAAGCCCGAAATTGGATGGGATTAATAGGTATTGGATCGAGGATTAAAAATAGTTGATATGTAGGCCCAAGCCCGTTAAGACATCGAAGTAGTAACACATTAGAAATAAAACATTTTATTATAAGAACCCTTTAACATTTTTTTTATGCTAATCGTAGTGACCTTTATTAAACCAAACTTACAGAGAACCCTTAGCTATTGTTAATTATAAATTTCTTTTTTATTTTAATAAAATATACTAGAGGTTCCTTTATTATTCCAATTTATCTTCAAAGGATTATTTTTCCAATTTATCTTCGAGGGTTTACTTTTACCCATATCCCCAACATCAATCTATAGCTAGCGTAGTGGTTTGTGTTCAAATCTTCGTACAAATCACAAAATTTAGCATTTTTATAAATTACGTTGGAGATGCTTTTTTTTTTTTTTTGATGAGAGGTTGGAAATTGTTTATAGTTGGTATCTCTGCACCACATCCTCTATTCTCCCCCAAGCAAGTGCAATTGAACAAAGTAAAGTTTGGTTCTTTCTTTTCCTTTGGAATTTCTTGTGGTTAATCATCTTTTGTTGAGATTTTCATGATTGTGTATTTCTAAGAATATTTATGTGATGCAGGGGCGGATATAGGAGGAACAAGGGGGGCAGGCCTGCCCTAAGATCCAAATTTATAGAAATATGTTAATAATTTTTCTCAAGTTGGTTTGTAATCTAGTGGAATTTGAATCTCATTGCTTATTGCAGCTCACGGGTTCGAGCCCTTGCTTTGCTATTTTGCACTTTTTTTGAAATGTTTCCTTACATAATACAATTCAATCCTTACAATTCTAGATAATTTTACAATTTGGTCCCCTTAAATATTTTTTACTCCCCATTATTCAAGATGGTATTATGATTTGGCCCCTAAATTTTATTTCTGGATCCGCCCCTATGTACATCGTTGTAAAATATTCTTTAAGTTGTTATGATATGATGGAAAAGCAATCCACCCAACTGTTATTTTCCAATCCAACAAGGTCCGTAAAAAACCAGCTGGTCCAATCTCTATCTAGTCCAACTATATTAAAAACCCAAACTGAGTTCGTCTAGCGCATTCAGATAAATATGAATACCAAACCCAACTAAAATTTCTCGATCTTCTTGACCCAAACAATACATCCAGAAAAAAAATTGTGTGCCAATGGTCAAGCGTTACACTACAATCAAGGAGTATATAACAATTTCTTTTTCGTTTTTGATAGGAAGAGAATTTTATTAACAAATAGACATCCCAATTTCTTATATATGATTCCAAAAAGATACCTCTACATGGGCTGCTGGTCCATACATGCTTGCGATAAATGGTCCCAGAATCATATATGATCCAAAATTGTGTGCATTAAGGCGCTTCTCACCACCAATCCAACATGATCCAAAATTGTGTTGACAAATTGAAAATTGCTGCTAGATTTTCTACAAGAGTCTTGAAATTTTGTGGATTGAAATTGCCAAACACCAATAATTAACAGTTACTCCAGGGCGGGTAACTATCAAATTAAAGTAGCTATACGCACGCACCTTTTAGTCATTTTTTCTATAGAAACATTGTTATTAGTTCTTTTCTTTGAGGAAGACTTTCTCTTAACTTTTTGTTCTTTTCATGCAATGATATCTGATACTTATCTGGTCGATACATGATGTACAAAAAGCAGTAATTGTCCTAGAATCGTATACCTATCTGGTCCATATTCTGTGACATTGAAAGCCAATTGGGCCATGATAAAATCTAACTATATGAATTGCCTTAATTTCTTACATATATTCAAGACGTAATCACTTTGGCCGTTGGAGAATTACATGGCTTCTTTTTAGGAATAATTACACTGCTGGTTTAATTAGCATGGTTTGCATCATTAACAAGTATAAGCAAACAACAGGGCTCATCCAAGTAGTAAACCAACTTATTCCTCTCTTATCAAAAAAAAAAAAATTCCTCCTAGCTAGGCAGGTTTCAAAACATGAAAGCTTAGTTATAGATAGAATTTGTCTGAACTAAAACTATTATACCTAACCAAATCAAAGAATAAGGATTCGATAAAGACTCATCTGATGAGTCCAATCAAACCGAAGATGATAATTTTTTTTTTCTGTTAGTCAACTAATGCCAATTCTATCATTCTTTTTAATGAGATAGGTGGTACACTGGGATAGGTGGTGTACTCAGCGATGTAACTTAGCATATAATTAAGGTTATCCCATGTGTTCCATGCAACCCGTGGCTCCTTAAATTATTCTAGCTGGACTATTGAGTTGGTAGAACTCAAGACCTGATCATCCCCAGGGCTATTGTGGCTCTATAAATTGACAACAGGAGTCTTGCTCTATTTCACCCACACCTTTACCAAATACATACAACGTAGCTACCTAGCTCGCTCTTTTCTTCAAAGCAATATGGCCAGCTTTTTACGAGTAGCTCTTTCTTTCCTTCTACTTACCTCCATGATATCCCCGTTTCCGGGTGCAGCTCAAGCCACCCAGAAACTTGAGCTGCGTACCAATGTCCCCTACTACATGGCCCCATCAATTTGGGCTTGGGGTGGCGGTGTTGCCCCAGCCAGAATCGGGCACGAACAATGCCCATCCGCAATCGTTGTCACACCGGAGGTTGACCGTGGTACCCCAATAGTATTTACAGTTCCTAGCGGCAAAAGTGTTCCCATCTATGAGGACACAGATGTGCACATCAGTTTTATCAGTTCCGATCCCGACACTGACCCTTGTGCCGATGTCACTACGTGGGGTCGTCCTTTCTACAAACCCAAGTCCTCCTACGTAGAATTTATACACCTAGGGGGCGGTGATGTTCCTGGTTTTTCACCAATCAATTTCAGACTCAAGCCTACAGATTTAGCGGGGATTGTGGTTTACAAGGTTTATTCTTTCATCGACGATGGAGAAGTCTATCCTGCCCCTCACAACGACTGGGATCATGATTTACCTCGTCGGTTGGCTCTAATTGATGATTTCTATATGACATTTGTGTTTCCAGAGGCAGATCTAGATGAGTATCGCAAGAAAATACGATCAGTGGCGTGATGCTCCTTCAGCTTCACATGTCCTAAGATTGATCCCGACCGTTGTCCGCTATATGTAAGTGGACTACTACAGTATACATATTGTGATTTGGGGTTCTACCAAATTACTAAATACTAATGTATATATAATCTAGCTAATAAAGTGGATCAATCTGAGTATTGGCCTATGTGTGTTTGCTGTATATTATTCGAATAAAGAATTTATATATTAAGACTATGTGCTTCCGTGCATATATATGAGCGTCTGGTCTCACTTTTTTTTTCTTTCTTTTGGATTAGTACTTTACAAGTCTATAGCATCAGCAAGAGAGAAAAATTAGCATAAAAAAGACTAACCTCCTCCTCCTTCAATCTGTACGATGAGTCTTCGAAGCCTTTTACAAATCAATATTAAAACAGATTTTATTATTGGAATAAAGGGAACAGCAAATATAGATATATGGTCTTTATGACCAAACCCGAGAAAAGAGAAAAACATTATATGATGGCGAAGGACTCTACTAGCAGATTTTCCTTGATTCTTGGCATATAATTTGGACAAGAGGGTAACACATGCATGAATAGTTATTTTAGGAGAAATTTTATGGTGAGGAGTCCCAAGTTTGATTAGTTGTGAACTTGATCTTAAATTTAGTTATATAATTAGGAATAATTAAGCCATTTAAGTATATATATTAAATGTGCAGATTTATTTACTAAATAGTACACCATACATTAGGAAACAATATAAATCTTAGGAGATGAATGGGAAATTTTTTTATGGAGTCCCCACCATAAAATTTCTAGTTATTTTTTTTTTTGGTGAAAAGAGGAGGGCAATGCCCTATATTAACTTAACCATCAGTAACAGTAGCAAGGCGAGGGGTAGAAAACCCCATTACATCATCAGAAAGTAAAAATAGAACATAATCAGGGGGATCCCGTAAGATAACCTGCCCAGAAGGCCAAGGCAAAGCATGCCGAGCTAGTGCATCCGCCACTCGATTAGCTTAACCCAAGACGAAGCAAAAGGATACCTCCCACTGTCGTTGGATCAAGGAATGCAAGTGCCGGAGCATCGCCTGAGGCAAGTCCGGCTCTGGGCCACCATCCCGGAGATAGGAGATGAGCGAGAAAGAATCAGATTCAACTTCTACATTACGGTACCCACTACTCCAAGCTAACTCCAAGCCAGCTTGAAGCGCCCAACCTTCCGCATATAACACCGAACCAGCACCGAGACAAGCTCCGAAACCCACCAGCCAAGGGGTCCTGGAGAGCCCCACCTGCACTGATAATACCCAACGACGACGAACGAGCGCCATCCGTATTAACTTTAATCCACCCCGGAGGAGGGGGAGCCCAGGCCACATTAACCATTGTACGCAAACCATGAATTGCACCACCTCTACCAAAGGCAAAGGACGTCACCTGCAACTGCTGTAATCGAGCCTGAATTTTATATAACAAAGTTGTGGAGGAAGAAGAGGCACCCTCAAAAACCACTAAATTCCGATCAAGCCAAATAGAGTGGAGAGCGACCGCAAAAATAACATCCCAGATAACATTGATCCGGTAGGTAGAGAAACACCGAGAAAGGTTACTCATAAACCACCTCTCAAAATCCAAGTAGAAGAACAGCCCCCAAGAACTAAGGGTAATCAGAAGTGACCACAAGTTTTGGATCACCGGGCAGTCACGCAGTAAAGTCTCCGGATGCGCATGACACCGAGGGCGCAGCGAGGAGGCAGACAGGTGGCGCCGAGCTCTCTCAGCATTAGTAAGCAATTTCCCACGTATGACGAGCCACAAGTGCAAACGCACACGCTGTGGTACCTTGACCTTCCATACTGCCTCCTCCTCATCCCAGTCCGCCGAGCTGAGTAAAGAGTAAGCAGAGGCAATTGTAAACGCCCCCGACACCGTACCACCCCACCCTGGTGAGTCCGGCGGTGCCTCTCCATTTGGGGGAGAAAGCATGGCCAGTTGCAAACAAACGGCTTCGGGAAAATATGGCAGAATAAGATCCCATCGCCATTGGCCTATATCATCAACAAAATCAGCAACAGCTCTATCTGGAAAATCCTCAGGTAAAGGTTGAACTACCATCGCGGAGAGGGGCATCAGTTCAGGACACCACTTATCCTCCCAGAATCGAGCCCGTCGTCGATTACCTAGTGACCATACAACACCACGCATCAATGACGGCCACTAGTGTCACGACCCCGGAATCCTAGTGGGCATAGGAGTTCGAATTGGGTTGGGACACTACCTTGGCTGTATGGTAGGAATCCTAGTATGGGTAGGAGTAGCTAACCTAGTTGTACAAGGATTGGAATTAGGCCTAGCTAACCTAAATCCATGGGTTTGTGTGGGGGTTAAGTAAACCGAGTTTGAGTAGGACTAGGATTACT
>JAKUCV010002607.1:3966-20243 GCA_028386065.3 Turnera subulata | reverse complement strand
ATCTCCAGTTGTGTGCTCTTCTTGTTACAAGTGATGCCCATTTATAGGCCTGGAAAGGCAACCCGGGTGCTCATGTGGGCCCCATCGACAGCTGCCAGATTCCTTCCTATCCTGACATCCTAGTGGGCAAAGGTCCCACTTCTTAATAATGCACACTAATAATACACGCCGGTGGGTTATAGGTCCCACCATTAATACGCACTAATTATACAATCTGATACACGCCGGTGGGTTATGGGTCCCACCATTAATACGCACTAATTATACAATCTGATACACGCCGGTGGGTGAGTGATCTGTCTTGTCCTTTTGCTCATAGCACGGTAAATTTTTGGTAAGAGCATAATAGCTTAAGATATTTTCTTTTTTATTCTGTTCTAACAATTTCCAAAGCTGCTACTGACATAATACGAATGCACAGAATCCTCCTGAGCTTGAAGCTCCCACTTTTCGAGACAGAAGCAGAAAGGAACCCGAAGTTGTGCCTCCTGAAATGCTAGACTAACAAACAAATGTTTTCTAAGAAGCTATCCTAACAGTCATAAGTTTCTTCCTGGACAATTTTTTGTAACCACTATTACTAAGTTACATTATCTGCAGCAGAAATGTCTGTTCAGTGCAATGCAGTCACATACATGATGGTGGGAGAATCTGAAAGTCCTCTCATTTCTTACCGTAAATGATGAATTCCATCAGTTTTCAAAATGCTCTTATCCATGACACAATGGCCAGCTTGCTTCAACAAAGTTTGTCCGGCTCTCCAAGTGTTTCTTGTATGCTAATTTATACTTATTGTAATTGTCATTTTCTGCAGAATGTATTTGCAAGTTTAAATGTATTTGTAACTTGCATCAAATTTGTTTCATTACAGACTATTTCACTTGTTGAAACTTCCGATCGACCAAAAGATCGGTTCGCATAAACTACTTTGATTACTTAGTACAGAAATTCTATCCTCCTATTCTATCTTGCTATCATTTGTTAGCTGGCAATGACAGATACTAACACAGTTTTTTTACTAATATAAACAAGAATAAATAGTAGCATAATTGAGAGAGCAAAGAGTCTCTAGAAGATCGGCAGAGCTTGGGCTTACCAAGACAAACATTCTGCAGTTCATGTACCACTTAATATCTCTTCATGATGTCTTCATTGGTACAGGACTTGCAATTCATACCAGCTACTACACGATGGTGCTGATTTGCCATAGTTCCGGACTTCCGGTCGCTGGATTTAACATTAAAAGAGAAATGAATCCCTAGGAAGCTGTATAGCAAAAAAAATTAGAAACAAACATGGGATTTTACATATTTAACGAAACTAAACTATTGCAAGTAGAGATCTTGGGAAGCATTAGAGGAAGATTAGACTGAATCAAAAAAAAACAACCGGAAGGAGTCCAAGTCTCATTGGATCAGCCCAACAGAAATTATTAGCAAATCACAAGTCCATGTTTCTACATCTTATTACCAATTGCGTTTGTTGTTATCCTATATAAACAACAACCTAGTTTGCTACAAAGCTAACAATCCCTAGGTAAAGCGGCGCTTCCAGCATCTGATTTCATCTCGCTCGAGTAATCTCTCCCTCTTTCTCTCAATCCCCCTCTCCAAGGTAAAACTCTTCCTCTCAATCCCCCTCTCCCTCTTCCTCTCTCTTCCTCTCCCCCCCACTCTCAATCTAATATCTCCATCATCCTCAGGTCATGTCGGGGCATAAGAAATGGAGGCACAAGTGCCGACAGAGGCGAATGACTCGCTACGTCAGGTTTGCACGCAGACACTTTGGCAGGAGGCGCAGATTTCGTTGAAGGTAAAAAAAGACAAACACCTAGAGGAATTATTCTGGACTATATTTGTTGAGTTATGCTAAGATTGAAGGCTGCTTCTCTCTCATGTTACTTATTTTTCTTGAAAACGTTTATTGTTTTGTTTTGCTCGAAACCTTCATTTTGGTTGTTTCTTTAATGATCTGCTGGGTTGGTTGGAAACGTTTTTGGGTTCTGATGTTTAGGGGGTTGTGTCTGATGAGGGTTTTTTAACTGGGTTCTGTAATTTCTGTAGATTGATTTAGCACGAGTTCACTGATTATTACCAGAAATAAGTTCAATTTCTGTGTCAAGCATGATCTTCTAGTTGTCAGAGCTATATGTTTATTGCTACACTCTGTTGGCTGGGTTATCGAGCATCTTAAGCAAAAACAAGTTGATTGTTTATATCACCAAAGGAACTTGATCAAAGTGCAAAGAATAACCCGAGTTATACTGGCTTGTATTTTGTTTAGTCTAATTCAGCCAACCTAATCATGCAGTGTTTAGTTTCTCTTGGGACTATGTTGCCTTTATATTGCAGTTTAGTTGCAAGGTTCTGAAGGAGTCATTCAGTTTTATCTCTGCTATGCGTGTGAATTGAAATCTTTATGGGTATGCTCATGTATATTTCTATTAACATATTCAGCGTAGTGAATCATACTCAATTCTACAGATGCAAAATAGTTGCATGTAGTGAACTCATAAAGACATGGAAAAACACGCAATCAGTATTCATTTGGGTTCTGTGCGGTTATGGAAACTATAATCTAGGGTTAGCTTTCAGCAATATCTGCTTATGTTTCTGTAACTTGAAAACGTTAATGTGGTGCTCAATTCTATTTCTTCATTATAATCTCTCTTTCTCACTCTCAATTGTATTATTTTTATACAGGAAGGAGCTTAAGGAAATGCGGACACGTCTTCACTTTTACAGTCTACTTGGCAAGTAGTGATGTGAGGAAGGATGTTTGAATTTTTACATTTTAGCACTATGGATGTTTGTTGCCTACTTCGAATTTGCTCAACTTTATCTACGGATTTTAGTTCAGGATTCAACACTATTCATGTGAGGAAGGATGTTTGAATTTTTATATTTTAGCACTATGGATGTTTGTTGCCTACTTTGAATTTGCTCAACTTTATCTATGGTTTTTAGTTCAGGATTAATGACACTTTATATTTCTGTATTAGCCCATGATTTTAGAATTCAGCCTAAGTATTACATTTTCGTTAGTTTTGATCCCTATGTTCACCAATTTTTGCATAATTTGGTTTGCGTGCCGGAATCCGACGTGGAAACTTTTCCGGCATCGATTGCTTGGACAGCATTTGGGTTTCATAAGTATGATGGGTTCAACAAAAGCTTGTTTAGTTAGGAAGATTAAATGGGTAAAAGCAATAACATGGTAACTAAATAAATTGTAGGGCGGCGATAGTCCCTACTTGGGGGTGAGTGCAGAATAGAAAAGACATATTTGATCAGTTTATAGTATTCAATTCCGGGTAAGCCACACACAGTGATTGAGTCTTATGAATTCATGAAAGAGAAAACAAATGCAAACAAGCAAGACAACACAAAACATCTAACATTTTTTTAAAAGAAAACATCTTTTATATTGTGTAGATGAAGGAAAGGGAGGCGTTATAGGGCTTTCAGGTTTTAATTTGGGAGATTTAATGGCACGGGTTGGGTAATTTGAGGGGGTATTTATGAAACATGGGTTTTTTTTAGTTATGGGTCGGATTGCGAAAGGGGTGGGCCTTGTTGGGGTGGGGGTGTATGGATTGAACTGACAAGTGTGGATGTCCAAAAACAAATTTGGACATCCATGGTGCATTGAAACTGGTGAACCGGGAAGCACACTAAACTATGTATTACAATTGACTCTGGCAAACCTCTAGGGGGCTTCAGCCTTCAAGCAGGCATGTTGTTTTACACATAGACAAAAGAAAAGGCTAGAAAAGCATTGTGTGTGTTCTGGGCATCATCTCCCACCTTTTCTCGTAGCAACTTTATAATTTTAGGAATATTTTTTTATGCTTTGAATTTCCAACTCAACTGTCTTCATTTCTACTAGTTATTGTAATTATGCAACAAAATTATTCATTCAAATAGAACAAAGATAATTTGGTTTGAACGAAAGATTTTTTTTGAACATAAGGGTGATTTTATTACCTGGCAGCATCAATACAGCTTTTTTCTTCATTTTTTTTCTTGTGTATGGCCAATTCAGCTTTGGCATAGACTGTATATCGCCTCTTATATAATATGTAGTGTTGTGGGCCCTGACTCTCTGAAAAGCGAAAAAATATTGAGTCAACTTTAGGAAACAATAATTTCTAGTGCATGTCCAAGTTGTGAAGAAATTTTGTGTTTCTATTCACTTATCCCATCTAACCGTAATTGTTCTTCTGTTTGATTCTAATTTAATTTGTACCAATAGCTTGCAGTTACATGATCAGAAGAAAAATCCTAAGTAAACCAAGATAGAAAAATAAATGAGAAATCAACGAAATAGACATTGTTGATTATAAACATAATTAAGCAAATCACATGCACCTAGAAGATGTTTTTGTGCATGAATTGATGTATCATCAAACCAAAAAAAAATAAAGATGTTTAAATATGAAAATTTAGAATATGAGTGGGGGAAAAAAATAATTACCTAAGGAATGGTATGTTTGAAAGAAGTAGCATCTCCAAAATTGAGCCACGTTATTGGACCACATTGGACCACCCCGATAAAACTAAAAAGTTTCTGCAAAATTGGAAAGCACGTGTCAACTTGTGAAGCAAAGTAGTGCTTCTATTATGTATTGTATATGAACTATTAAATGATCAAAAAAAAATGAAGAAAGCCTAAGCATGCACACTTAGAGAGAGAGAGGTTGGAAGTTATTGCAGCTATTGTTATTGCTGAGACAAGGCATATACTTAATAATAAGGCTAGTTTGTGAATAATTAATCTTAAGTAGTAAGGCTAGTTTGTAAATAATTAATCTTGAAGTAGTTGAACTCAAGATGGAGCTTCTTGTTATTCAAAATTATGAAACTACTTAGCAAGTATAGAATCATAAAGCAAAAATATTTACGCATTTTGCATATATGTGTTATCGGAAAGTAACTTTACACATCTCTGCAAAAGTGCTCTCTATTGGAAAGAGTGCCAACGGTCCTCAAACTGGATAGCTGACCGTAAACGGTCATTTTTTGCCGGAATTTCAACGTTTCACTGGCCATGGTTTGCTCTAGCAGTCTTCAAGCATGAGTTTGTGGATCTAAGCAACAAGTTTTAAGGGCTGGCTCTTATTGTCTTGCTATGAAGTAAGTCCCCTTCTCCACCAGTTGATGGATGTTTATTTTCAGTAGCCAAATTTGGTTGTTCCTAGTTGCTCCATGGTGAGCTATTGAGTTTCAAGCATGTCCATGCTTGTATGGAATTGTAGGGGTTTGGGAACTTCCCTTACCCATAGTCGCCTGTTGGATTTGAAAATAAATTTCAAACCAGATGTTGTATTTCTTATTGAAACTAAACAAAGGAGGAACAAATTGGAGAGGAAGCGGAGAAAGTTGGGACTGGATTTTGCTGAATATGTTGATCCTGTTGGGAAGGCTGGGGGTTTAGCAGTATGGTGGAGCAACTCAGTGCAAGTTCAGTGCATCCAAAAATGCTCTAATTTCATTCACATGAAGCTAGAGTTTAAGGGAGGGGAAGCATTTGTTTGTACTATGGTTTATGGTCCACCAAAGGCAGCGGAAAGACCAAACTTCTGGAGAAAATTGAATGATTTATGCTCGATTACAGCAGGTGGCTGGATGTTGATTGGAGATTTTAATGCACTTTTGGATATGGAAGACAAGGAAGGTGGAGTTGGCGTGAGGGCTTCACAAACCAGGGATTTTGTTGATTTTATGAATGCAAATGATATGATGGAGATTGATTGCAAAGGAAGTAAATTTACCTGGTCGAATAAGAGAACAGGTGATGGAAATATTATGGCCAAGTTGGACAGGGCAGTAGCGAATATTGAATGGAGAATGAATTGGCCTGAAGCTAGTCTATGTAATGAGGTTATGGTGGGCTCTGATCATAGGCCCCTCATTCTAAATCTACTTGGAACAAAGGAAAGAGGAAGAAGCAGATTTATTTTTGATTCAAGATGGATTGAAGAAGAAGGGAATGATGAAGTTATAGATAATGCTTGGAATATGGAAGTGGCTGGATCAAGACAGTTTAGAATGGCTAGAAAATTGAAGCTAGCTAGACTGGAGCTAATTAAATGGAGAAAAGGAAAGCAAAGAAATTCCAAGAAGATCATTACTGAGCTATTGAGTGAACTTAAAAGAATACAAGCCATGCCGTATACAGAGCATGTGAGGGACCAAGAGGTAGAACTCTTTAGAGAGCTAGAGAAGGAATGGAAGAATGAGGAATTGTATTGGGCACAGAAGGCAAGGGTGAAATGGATTACTGCAGGGGATTGCAACACAAAATTTTTTCACACTACTACGGTGCAAAGAAGATCAAGAAACCGTATCACAAATATTCAAAATGCTGCAGGAGATTGGATCAGTGACCCACAAGCAATCAAGGAGGAGATCTATAATCACTTTGAACAAGTGTATAAATCAAGTGGAACCATTCCTTCCACTGACCTCAGGAGGTTGATGCCGTGCTTAGTGAATGAGGAGATGAATGAAGACTTACTCAGAGGGGTAACAGAAGAAGAAGTAAAAGAGGCTGTGTTCTCCATGGGTGCAAACAAAGCACCTGGACCTGATGGGTTCCAAGGTGTATTCTTCCAAAGATACTGGGAGGTTTTGAAAGATGATTTGGTTGAGGCTATTAGGGGTTTCTTCAATTCTGGGCATATGTTGGCAGAATTAAATGTCACTTATATTTCACTCATTCCAAAGGTGAAAGTACCAGAGAATCTAAACCAATTCAGACCGATAAGTTGTTGTAATTATGTCTATAAAGTTTTCTCTAAGGTGATTACTAATAGACTGAAGAAATGGCTGCCAGAGTTGATATCAGAGACACAAGCTGCTTTTGTGCCAAAGAGGAGTATCCATGACAATATATTAATCACACATGAAGCACTTCATTCGATGCGAAACAGGGGGAAAAGTCCGTACAGGAATGTAATGTTGAAATTAGATGTGAGCAAAGCATATGACAAGTTAGAATGGAATTATCTTGAGAAGGTGCTGAGATGTTTCGGCTTTGCTGAGAAATGGATCCAACTTTTGATGAGTTGTGTAACTACTGTAAAGTTTGCAATTTTGGTGAATGGGGAACCTACAGACATGTTTTGTCCATCAAGAGGACTTAGGCAAGGAGATCCTCTCTCCCCATATTTATTTATCTTGGCATCTGAAGGCCTCTCCAGGAGATTAAACAAAGGCTTTGAAGATGGAGTGATCAAAGGATTCCGCATGAACAGGTTTTGTCCTTACATTAATCATATTTTCTATGCGGATGATACTGTTTTGTTTGGTGAAGCAACCATTGAAGATACCTGCAATCTATTGGACATTGTTAACACATACAGCAATGAGTCTGGGCAGATGATTAATTACAACAAATCAAAAATATACTTCAGCAGCAATACACCAGATGAAGTTAGGCAAGACATTTGTTCAATCAGTGGCATGGAGATGGCAAAGGATAATGAGACGTATTTGGGCATTCCAACTTGGTGGGGTCGATCGAAGAACAAAACCCTCCAGTTTGTCATGGAGAGGATTCAAAACAAACTGATCTCTTGGAAAGGTAATCTTCTGTCACAAGCTGGCAGAGAAGTCCTAATAAAGTCAGTGATATCGGCCATTCCTACCTATGTTATGCTCTTATTCAAATTTCCAGCAAACTTTTGCCGACAAGCTCACAGTGTAATGGCAAGGTTCTTTTGGGGAGGGGATGAAAATAAATCCAAAATGCATTGGTTATCTTGGGAGAAATTAACTCTCCCCAAGTCGGAGGGTGGAATGGGTTTTAGGAATTTAGAGGCTTTCAACAATGCATTATTAGCCAAACAAGCTTGGAGATTACTAAATAATCCTTCTACCTTGTGGGCTAGATTGCTAAAAGGCAAGTATTTTCCTAGAACAGACTTCCTCAATGCCACTAAAGGGAGCTCAGCTTCTTGGGGATGGAGTAGTTTATTACAAGGAAAGGAGTTGTTAGAAAGCGGTCTAAGGTGGAATGTAGGTGACGGAAACAACATACCCATATGGACCGACAAATGGATCCCTAGAGATGCAAAGTTTGAGGTTCAATCTCTTCAACCAACAACTAATGAAGTATATTGGGTCAAAGATTTGTTATTGCCAAGAAGAGAGGAATGGAATACATCACTTCTAAAGGCTATTTTTAATGAAGAGGAAGCTATGATAATTCAGAGCATACCAGTTTCAAGCAGAGTGAAGGATTCTTTAGTCTGGCATTTCAACAAAAATGGAATTTATTCTGTGAAATCTGGATATAAATAAAATGATGCAATTACAGAACCCTGAACTCTCCATTAGTTTGAGGGGTCCAAATGCAACAGAAGTGATTAAATGGCAAGACGTATGGAGTATTCAGGCTCAACCGAAAATAAAAAACTTTTTATGGAGGTTGCTCACTGGTGCTATTCCTGTTAGAGAAAATTTGAGTAGGAGGAAGATGAATGTGGAGGAGGTCTGTCCGATTTGCAATTCTGAGGTAGAATCTACAGGTCACATGGCTCTCTTTTGTTCCCATGCACGAGCAACATGGTATGGCTCTCAATTAGGATTGACAAATTCAACAACAAATTTTCAAGGCATGCAACAGTGGTGGATGAACTTGGGCAGATCACTGGATTGTAGACAAAGATTAGCAATCAGGAGCAAAGCTGCTATAATACTTTGGCACATATGGAAAGCTCGTAACCGGAAAGTCTTTGATAATGAAGAAATAGATCCGGTTTCAACAATAAGAGGGGCAGAGGCTGCATATGATGAATTTATAGGAATTAATCAGCCCACTAATGGCACAGGGGATAATCTCAGAAACCAAGAGTCAGGTTTGTTGGCAGATCCTTGGATGAAGCCTCATGCAGGCACTCTCAAAATGAACGTGGATGCCTCTTTCAAAAACACAAATAGGAGAGCTGGAATTGGAGTTTGTGTACGTAACAGTGAGGGGAAACTCGTAGATGGAGTAGCCAAGCAATGCATGGCGAATTCAGCATTGGCGGCGGAAGCTCTTGCCGTCAAGGAAGCAGTCAATCTAGCCGTTGCTAGAAGATACAGTAATGTATCCATTGAGACTGATTCATTATTAGTTTGGAAAGCTGTAGTCAAGGATGAGGTGGTTCCATGGGAGATCAGCACTACTGTTATGGATATCAAGAACAAGTTAACAGAGTTGCAGTCTGTTACTTTCTGCAAAATTTCAAGAGCAGCAAATAAAGCTGCAGATTGGGTAGCAAAAAATGTATTACTCTGGTTATGTCCTCTAGCCTGGGTTGCTTTGCCACCACAAGGTTTAGGAGTAATTCTCTGTAAGGATGCTTTTTAACGTAATACAATATGTTTCAGACAAAAAAATAAAGCAAAAATGAAAAATCACTGTGAAAATTTTTAAAAAAAATAAAGAAAAAAAGAGGAAAAGAAATGAAGTGCCACTACTGCCCCTACTTAGCAGGCATAGAATCATAAACCTAATATGAAGAATCAATGTGAAAACTGTTTTTAAAAAATAGAAGAAGAAAGAGAGGAAAGAGAAGAAAGAAAAGAGGAAAAGAAATGAAGTGCCACTACTGCCCCTGCCGACTTAACTAATACAGCAGAAGTTAAATAAGGATATGCTAACCAAGTTGGAGTTGCAAATACCGAATGGTTAACTAGGAAAAATCTAACTAATTGAGTTTAGGAGGGCGACTCTGGACAACCATCGAGATCATCCATACATATAAACTAGGATGCACTTAAAAACATATATCAGAACACAGATTCTGTATGACAAAGAATAAAAAGTTTACCATTTCCGGTAGCGCCGGCTGGGCTGAGGACAGGAGCGGGATGGCGGGATGGTTGCTCCTGCAAGAATAATGTAACAATTCATAAGGCATAGAACATTAATGATGACCCTAAGCCATTCATGGAATATAGTAAATGTTATTTAGTTGTTAGGTTAAGTTTGTTGAAATAGCAGCCAGAAGATTTATGATGGATGGGAGAGGTGAGTTTCTGGGAATTGGTGTTATAGTTAATGCTAAAAGCAAAATTAAGAGAGGAGGAGGAGGAGGGGACACAAACTTGGTTGGACACTGCTTCACAGCCAAAAAGAAAAAGAAAAGAAGGGAGCTACATATGAGTTAAACTCGTCGGCGCAAGTCTTCTTTCCGAGACGGTGAAGTAAGACCAAGCTCATGAGCTTATTACACTAGCCTAGGATGGACGGTGCTGTCGGTGGTGTGGAAAGGAACCATCAGGGTGAGTGTTTGGGAGGTTTTGCATGCGCAGGAAGAGTCAGGACCAATACCCCTATGCTTCCCGAGGAGTCTTTCAAAGGCACAGAAACTGTCTTCTCCAGATAACGGACTAACAGCTCCTCCAATGGATAAGTGTTTGGGAGCGACGTTTTTCATACGTAGGAAGAGTCAGGGGCATTACCCCTAGGCTTCGCACCAGCTCCTCCTAGGCTTGGGAAGGAGTCTTCCACCAGATAAAGGACTACCAGTTCCTCCAACGGGTAAGTGTTTGGAGGTTTGCTTCGCAAGCAGTCTTTCAAAGGCACAGGAACTGTCTTCTACAGATAACAGACTACCAGTTGCTCCAACGGGTAAGTGTTTGGGAGCGAGGTTTTGCATAAGTAGGAAGAGTCAGGGACTCAGGGGTATTACTCCTAAGCTTCGCAAGAAGTCTTTCAAAGATCTTGACCGCGAGAAAGATTTAGCTTGATCAAGGCAAAACACCTACGCAGCAATAAAATAAAGCGGAAGGATTAAAGAACAAGACCAGCAAAACATTTCAAGAAGAAAAGGAGGAAGAGGAACAGAAAAAACACTCTCAAAACCTGAGGCTCAGATGACCAACACAAGAAGAAGACCCACACAGAGATGCTTGGAAAAGAACAGATCGAACAAACCCCTTAAACTTATATATTTGCTTTAAAAAAAAAAGGCAAAAAAAGATGGACACTGATGTAGAAAAAAAATTAAACAGGCATCCATAAACAAATACGGAGGAGAGAATAACCTTATATTTTATCAGCCAACACCGAATCAAAAACAAAACCAACGAACCCTAAAAAGAATGATTTATCTAACACCATACATACAATCAACAACCACAAACCTTTCTTTTCTTCTAAGGTCCATATCTTGGATCAAAGATTTCCTTTGAGTTTTGTGGATACATACATATATATGAGAGTGAGTGTTTCTCAGGTCACGTAGTAGCCACCATGAAGGAGACATGGCGATGATCGGAAAGGGCACCAGATATGGAAGGAGGGGACGACGGCGGGTGGAGGAGGGGAGCAGAGAGAAGCGGAGAGGATCTGTTTTCTTTTGTTTTTCTGTTTAGGGTTATCTCTCTCTCTCTCTCTCTTCAAAATAGGGTTGTTTTGTTTCCATGGTTTCTACGTCACGCGGACGGTTATTATTTATTTTTTTTTTTTTTTGACCTAAACGCGCTTCTTCTCTCTTCTCTGTCTCCACCGTTGATTTTCACAAACTACGTGGCAGCAATTCCATTGGTCCTCGATACTTACGATACGAGGACACTTTTTTTTACTGAATTCCATACATTCACCTTTATTTTTTGTTTTTCTTAGTACAAGTGTATTTAATTGGTAAGCCAGCTTGGAGGCGTAATTATTGTGATCCATTTAAGGAGTCTGAAATTTTGCAACAAACCCCCTCATTTTTAGTAGTTCTTATAAAAAATCTTCGCAAATTTCTTTTCCTAATTTGTTTTCAAAATCGGGCGATTTATTTTATAACTCCTCCTATTGATTTCTTTTACTTTTTTTCTAAAAACTATAAATAGTACTAAGCCATCCTTTGACAATATGACCCACTCCAATCTCTCTTTTCCTATCACTAAAATTTTCATCATCTTCCCACCATAAAATTAAACAAACAAACAAAAACGAAGTATGACTCCTCTACAAATTTTCATCATCCTCTCCGAAATATTTGACATTGAATCAATTACTTATAAGAAATTAAATTTTTTATGAGATAACACTTGTCTTGCTATAGAAATTATAAACACATTCATTATAGGATATGAATAAATTATTGGTATATTAACTACGAGCAAAAGAAAGACAAATGAAAAAGTGTAACAAAAAGATAAATAAACAAACGAAGATCAAATTTTGGTTATTTGCATGTTTAATTGCTGTGTTCCGTATAAGGAATCTGAAATTTTTCAAACAGTCCCCTTTTTTTTAGTAATTGTTATAAAAATATTGACAAATTAATTTCTCTGATTTGTTTACAAAATCCGGCAATATATTTACTCCTCGCATTGATTTCTTTAAAAAATATAAATAATAAATAGCTATTATTCTAAACATTACTTTTTTATACTAGAAAAGTATCCTAGTCGACTACTAGATTAATCTCTCCTAATAGCTCTACGCGTCACCCTAGTAAGGTAGGATTATTGTTATAATTTTCATACACCCGCTTCTACTAGGATTCCAAACCTAAACCTTAAGATTTTAAGAGAAATACAGTGCACATTACCATTATAATCAATGATAATCGGTACCTCAACATTATTATATATCTACAAGCACTTAATTTAATCCTTCTTATGAAGATATGAGTATGATCGATTCTAACTTCTTCATCTTTATCACCAAAATTTTCTCCATCTTTCTTGAAAATTGAAATATTTGAGATCTTATTTTGAAAAAATGAGCATTTTTCATTCATATAAACAAATCTTAGAGTTTTGAAAATACATGATTTGAAAATCTAATTGTAGAAAGGCCCAAGAGAATTTTCACATAAGAATTACGATTAATCTACTACACAGAATTGCACAACAAGAATTATATCCTTCGAAAGAGGATTTACAAAGGTACAATACTCCAATGACGAGTATCTTCACGGACGTCATGACTAATATGGTCCGTGCTACATTCACCAAGCTAACAAATGAAGGTGAGGCATATGTATAAATGAAATATTTCTTATATTGGTAAGTTTGTACAATAAATCAATAATAACTCTTCAAATCAAGTCTCCCTCCATGACTTTTGACCTCCATAGTTTTATTTCCGAAAGGCAACCAAAAAAGGTGAAAAAACTCTCTAAAGGATATGAACAAATTTATTATATAATTTTTTGAGAAATGCTTCTCTTGTTATAGACATTATAAACACATTTATCATAAGATATGAACAAATTATTGATAAATTAACTACTATGATTTTGTACGAAAATAAAAACTATTATTTTTTGTTTTTTGGTCAAAATAAAAGTTATTATGATTTTTTTTTCAATTTCAAGCTAACATGAGATATAGGTCAAAAGAAAATATTAGATAATATTTTTTAATATTTCAATGATCATGAAATAGAGACATTGACAGCAACAATGTGAGAGCGTAACCAAAAAAATAAGTACATTAAATGAGAGCGCAAATTTGGGTTAATTAAAGTTTGTAGCCTTTTTTTTAGAAGTATTGTTTATAACCAATTTATAATCAATGAAAAGATAGAATGCAAGGGAAAAAATTAGGAAAACATATATTTTTATGATGAGAATCCAAAATGAAGTATTTTTATTGACATAATTTAAAATGTTGTAGCCTATTATTAACTTAGGTACATTATATAGCTTTAGTTAGTTGAGGTTCAGTCAACACTCTTATTAAATTGAGAGTTCGACCATCCCTCTTGGTGGGTTATATGTAAATACCATTGTAAATGCTTGGAGCCTGGTGGTTTGTCTTAGACTGGGAGAGTCTTCCCTGAACTTAAACTTTTGTGTAACCAATAAAAATAAAATATAACATTAGTTCAAGTTAAAATATATTTTCCAAATAAACATTCATTAATGATTAACAAATCAAAAGAATGTTGAGAGATTAAAAACAAATAAATCCACAACAAATTTTCTTCATCAACCTCCACTCGCTGGAAGTGTTGGGAGAGTTGTACTAGATAATTTGTGGCCAAGTGGTAGAGCGCTGCCAAACTTCACGATTTAAAAATCCATGAACCTTTATAAATTTCACAATATAAAAAAGAAACTATCTTATCAACTTTGACTAACTGATGAAGTCACTAGAATAATAATGATATTGGATAAAGGAAAGAATTAAAAATTATGGGAAATACCATCAACGTGCTATATTTTTTTTATTTTATTTACCTTTTAATGTTTAGAGCAAAAATTATATATGAGTGATCATTTGCACTTGGTGGAGAGACACCAGCTGGACCAGGGAGAGTAATTTGCTAATTCATCGCGACGAACATGGCATTGTGCTCCCTCTATTTGCACAAAGTGCCTAGGAGACTTGTTATGCTAGATAATCTAAGCCTAAGTTGTAGAGCGTACACCATCAATGCTTTTTAGGAGGGAGTCCAAGTTTACACAATTGGAGTTCATATACGCAATTTTATTATGCCTTAAACGTGTCTTCTTTCTTGTAATATTATAGTTTTTTTCCCTAAGTAATCAACTCTTCTCATGTAAGTTTGATTGTGGGGGCTAACAACCGAACATTTTCTTTTTTCTTTTGGAAAAAAATTGTTCTCCTTATTTAATTATAAGATTTTTTTATAATGTTCCATCAATTTTTGTTAATTACAGTATATCTTATAAATATAATCGAAATGTTTTCATATATTTATTTTCTCATATATGAGTCAATTAATTGTTTGGAAAAGAAGGAAGAAGCTAAGGTAATAACTTTGAAGTTACTTTATTTCAAAGAAAGCATCATCCATGATTGTTGGAAAATAGTGAGTCCACCCATAAGGGGTGCTCACTTAAGCCCAATTAGGCCCAACTTGTACATTATATAAGCCACCACAAGGGGAGGCTGTGATATACAAGTTACACGTTATACATAGTTGGGTAGAAACACAGATAACCTGCATACTGCATTCTAGGGTTTAGACCGTGGAAACTAGGAGGCCGATCCGACACACTGTGACGGTCTCTACCGACCAGTAATCCAAGCCGTGGCTCCCGATCCTGACGACGCTTCCGCTTCACTCTTACAGATAAGTGTTCTTATCTATTCTATGTATATGTATATGAAATCCTTCATTGGTAGCGGAGCCATCAGGCTTGTTTTCTGGTTGTTTTTTTTTCTTGTGGAAAATTGGAATCATGAATGAATTATTTGTTTATACTGCTCTTGGATTGATTTGTTCAATTTTGCCAAAACCGTTATTCGTACTGTACAATTAATTTATATCGTTAATTAATTGGTCACGGTTTTGTATTTCACAAGAAAAAAGAAATTGGTTTGTTTGATTAATCGATTTGCTTGAATCGTTATTCATTTGTAGTATATTTTTTACTGGTTGCTCAAATCGATTAATCTGTGTGATTGATTGTGGACCACAATTGATTGTAATATTGTTTTTTTGGTGAATGATGGATCTTTTTTTGAAAAACACAAGAAGCCCATTACCCATCCCCATCACGCTGCACACGGCGGCGGACAGGGTACGGGATGCTGCAGACGGCGGCAAGGCTCAAGGCGGCATAAAAAAAGAGACCCGCACCCTCCTGTTTTTTCCACTGCACACGGCGGCGGCAAGGAGAGGGCCGCTGCTCACAGTGACAGATCCAACCGGCGAAGCAAGAACCGCAGCAGCGTCACATACGGTGGACGCGCGACGGCGGGGCGATTGCTCGCAGGGGCGATGGAGGCTCACGAGGCTGTGGTGCATCGACGAACACGTCGTCAACTGCAACTCCTGGGTAGCGACGATTGAGCGAATTAAGGAGACGACCGGAGCAGATGATGGCGACGTTCGTCGCTGTCGATTAGCTCCTCGCTCGTGCTTTCCTCTTCGTTCATCGTTGCTGGCTGGGACGGGCGGCGCAGGTTGCAGGGGCGCGATTGGTTCGCGTGCCCGGCGGCACCCGCGGCTGACGAGACGGTGAGGAGTTGCCAGCTGCGACCCGTTCGCATCTGCCCGTAGCGCTCGGCGCTGAGGTGGGAGTGGTTCCTCGCAAGCCATGGCGGCCCTTCTCGTCCTTCTCCGGCGGCGGTGGAGGTCCGCTCCAGTGGGAGCATAGGCGGGGGTACAAGGACCCTTGTTCCGGCGCACGTGCAGCAGCTCCGGTGGGAGCTTCTCCAACTGGCGTCGGCGGCGGCTGTGTGTGTTCTTTTGTAGAGGATGATGCCTAGGGCATCCTTCTCAATCGAACGGCTGAGATAGGCTAATCGTGTGGCTGTGTGTTTTAAAAAAAAAAAAAAAAAAAAAAAAAAAAAAAAAAAGAG
>JAKUCV010002606.1:15344-58126 GCA_028386065.3 Turnera subulata | reverse complement strand
TTAAGAAAATTATGGTCAATTTAATGTTGGTATTTTGTGAAAAATATAAATATGTATACATTAATAAATAATTAAGTTATGTTTGGAAAAACTATTGTTATTTGGAAAAATATATATATACCTTGAAATTAATTTTTGGAAATTTAATATGTGTATTATTTTCTCTGGAAATTATAGTTATGTAGATATATATATATATATGTACTTTGGAATTAAAGGTAATTATAATTTTGGTGTTGAAAAATATTATTATATACTTAGAAAAAGATAAATACTAAATATTTTCTAAAAATTATAAATAGCTTATTATTTTCTGGAAAAAAATTATGATGAATATTATTTTGGGAGATTATAATTATTTTATGAAAATTATTTTGAAAGGAGTTATAATTAAAATATGGTACCGAAATTATATTCGGATATACGTATGGTTAAATATTTTCGATAAATGGAAATAATAAAGGATAAGTAATCGGGATGGGTAATTTCGTAAAATTGGCATCATGACATACTCTTATGTGCATTTATGTGTGTGTATGTGGTCTTGTTGTATAGGTTCGGATATCGGGCAGTTTCCCGAGGAGCCGGCGTCGGACCGGTCATTATTTCTGAATTTGAGTAATCGGCCAAGGTGAGGATGGATTTCCTTCAATATGTGCCTATATTACTCGGTTATTATGTTTTGATGATTGTGCATTGTCGATTGTTGCTTTTGTTGTGTTTTGGTTCGGGATGTTTATCCCGGTGTTCTGTTTTGTTTTTGGGATGTTTATCCCCGTATTGATTATCTGTGTCGTTTGGAATAAGTAAATGGAATTAATAGTGAATAGTGACAAGGATGTCGATCCTTGGTATTTTGGTTAGGGATGTCGATCCCTGAGTTTGGTTTTTGATGACGGTATTATAATTGTCACGTGGTAAGTAGAGGTACGACCGGATGGTTAGAGACTGTTTTGTGGTGGCCATGATCTGGGTTCGTGTGATAAGCATGTCTATGCTTGGGATGTCTATCCCGGTTTGTTATTTTTGGGATGTCTATCCCTGGGTTCTTTTTGATCTGGCACCAGGAACAGGTTGATAACCTGGTACGACCCTAGCTTGTCCGTGACGAGGCTCGGAAAAGATAAAATTGGATAATTGGATTTTCAGTTGAGTCTTTTGGTCAATTTTTGATTGTTTTTGGCCTTGAGTAACTTTAGTGTCCATATTGATGGTCTTTCCATTATCGTGAGCACTTCGGACTCACCCCTCACCTGCGGGCTTTCATCCCGTAGGATGAGTTGTTCATTGTACAGGTTTGGTGCATTCCAGACAAGCTGCAGCGTTATCCCTTGGACGGGCTCGGATCCATAGTTTGCATGTGTCGCATACAGTGTTATGTGAGTCTTAAGTCTTCCACTGTGCACTATTTTGTTATTATTGGGCCATTGGGCCAGTTATGATATTTTATTGTTGGGCCGAGTTATTGTTGTTCTTGGGTTGTCACAGTTCCGGTATGTGTTTACTGTGTACGGTAAATACGGGTCGGGGCGTCTCAGTTTCTTTTGGTGGGATACGCCTCTGTTACGGGGAAGTTAATTTTCAAGGTTTTCGCGCAAAAAACAAAAGAGAAGAGAATACAGCAAGTATTCACAGAAGATATGACGTACAAAGTATAAACAAGAATCTCATTAGTACTACAACGCAAAGAATAAAAGCTGGTTCTGCTCCCCAATACAACAAATCAATGTCTATTAAGCATTATTACAGCCAACATATGAACTAAGGAAAGAATTGGATAAATCAAAGATTCAGGTTCTCTTCGTGGGTACTATGTACATGTTTCTTACACAAGAGATGATGCATTAAAAGCAATCCCTTTTTACTCTCTTCCACTCATAAGTTTAAAAACTATATAAATCAAACACTATCCTCTCCAAACGAATAGAATGAGCTGAAGATAGAAGAGTGACCCACGTATGTTTGGTGCATTATTGCTTGTTCTTTGACCAGGAAATGGCTAAGCTAGATAGGTTCAAAGTGTTTTGAGTCTATTTTCAAGGCAAGCGCTTTTGCATTTCCCGCGAGTCACCGCTTGAAGTTCCAAGTTCACTGCTAAATTCTTGACTCGATAGTGCTAACTGCCTAAACCTCTTCAAATCAGAGTTGTAGGAACTGGCATCGTATTCTGAAGTAGTTGAGCCACCACCACCAAAGTAAGCGCTTTGGCCTGGCTTTGTACCCTCGTTCAGGTCCTCCAATGACACGTCTCCTTCCAACGCACGTACTATCTGTTTTAAGGGAAAAGATAACATGGATCAAACGTTGTATCTTATTACATAGTCTGTTTATTTCCTTAGCTGCAAAACGTAATTCATAAGTGGAGGTAAACTCGTCTGCTTAGTTAATTACCTGGCTCATTTTTGGGCGCTTCTTTGCAGAGTGGCGGATGCTGGCAGCAGCGCAAGCCACCATGCGCCTCATTTCTTCAGTGTTGAAGTTGTTATCAAGCCGTATATCCGCCAACTCGGCGTAAATGCCTTGCTCTAGTGCCTGCGTCAGGAGTGGCCGAGCCTGCAACAGCAAATGACGGATTATAAAAGTTACTTCACTGGAAGGGCATAGCTTTTTCACTTTTATTTCCTTTTGTCTACGCCTCTTTGCTAATTGGAGAACATTACTGCCAAAACCAGGAAAAAGTTAAGTGCGTCATACCCAGTCTACTAAGCTATCATCCATTATACTTGAAGGATCAACTGGTCTCTTTCCTGTGATGAGTTCCAACAACATGACACCGAATGAGAAAACATCAGATTTCTCTGTCAACTTGCCGCTTGCTGCATACTCTGGAGCCAAGTACCTGCATTTTGCGTCAAGGAGCATATTAAGGGGATAGTTAAGTCTTCTTCATTGTATAGATTTGCTTAATACGAGTGATTAAGAAACATAAGCACAAGAAAGCAAATTGTCTTCAAGACAGCTCTAGTTTCCAACTTTCCATTCTTAATATTCTTCCTGCTCGCTTCAGAAAGCATTTCAAATGTCATTAATTTAATACAGTTGTTCGTCTGGCTCGCCTACTTACTAGTTTCTAGTAGATCAAGACAGGCTATGACTATCAACTTTTGGAAACATAACATGCTCGATTGATTTCCCTATGCGGAAAAGAGCTAGGAATTCAGTTTCTGATGTGGCGTCAAGTCCAGTCTCCTAGAGGGATGTTTACAGTTGCTTACCCAAATGTACCCATGACACGGGTAGAGACGTGAGTATAGTTGTCAGAAGACAACTTAGCCAGTCCAAAATCCGCCACCTGAACAAAAGGCAGATAAGAGAAATGGTTAGCACTGTTCTGGTATCATTCAGGGGATGTTACTCGGGCATAATAATATATGTGCCTAATGGGTAGAAACACCTGGTTATGTCAAAAATACAGTACCATGGCTTCAAAGTTGTAGTCGAGAAGAATATTTGCAGCTTTGATATCGCGATGGATAATTCGAGGATGGCCTGCAGAAAATTTTGACGAGGAACTTTGATTAACATGAAATATATCCTACAGGCAAGCACGCCTTAGAAGGAGATAAATAGGAAGAGACTCGAGTAACTTCTTACAATCTTCATGAAGATAAGCAAGCCCTTTGGCAGAGCCTAATGCAATACGGAGCCTAGTTGACCAATCCATAACTGGAAGATGCTTTCCTGCGATCAAAAGTTTGATTTTCCAGAGATTAATATTGCCGATCGAGCAATGTCAGTTTAGGGGGCTATGCTGGTGTAATGGAATAATTGAGTTTGATAGAATAGGATTTCTCTTAAGAAGATGATCAATGATGCATGAAATAAGAGCCACATCATTTACCATATCATCAGGAGTTAGGTCACTTTGACAGAAGAGATATTCCTAAGGAGATATCAGAGAAAACAGAAAAAGAGTGATACATACCGTGAAGGTGATGTTCCAAGGTGTTGTTTGGAACAAACTCATAGACCAGCATCCGCTGTCCATCGGCAATACAATATCCAACAAGTGACACAAGATGCCTATGATGGACACGGCTAATAATCTCCACTTCAGCCTGGAATTCCCTCTCTCCCTGTCCACTACCTGACTTCAAGCTTTTCACCGCAATCTCCTTACCATTAGGCAACACACCCTTGTGCACATAACCGAACCCACCTTGGCCTAACAAGTTGGCCTGAGAAAACCCTCCTGTAGCTGCTGCTAGCTCATCATACGAGAAAGTGCTCTTGTTGAACCCGAGAGACATACCCGGTGAAGGAGGCGGCATCACTGGGCGGTGCGGACCCGAGTAGTTGCCGGTCATGTCACCACTATTGCCCATTACTGGTGGAGTTGGAGGAGGTTGTGCATGCCATCCAGGACCTGTCATTTGACCTTGTTGCATCTTCATAACATGTTCTGATTGCCAGTTTGGATTCTGTGGCTTGATGTAATAAGGGTCCTCGCCAGCTGGGAGTAAGAGAACATTATACGTGTTAATGAACAATCCATTGTTTGATTCTATCAACTGGAGGAGTAGAATGGTTATTCTGATATTCAAAAACTGAACTTGAAGTATTCGAATGCTCTTCACCAGAGTCTTGATGTTTGATTTTCTCCTTTAAGTGCAACTCCAAACTACGTACAGTAGGCCTATATCAAGTTTATTTATATTTCATTTTCTTCTTTCAAAGCAGAAAACGCGGGGAAATGGAGAAATAATCTTTAATCAATCATGAAAATTTTTCTTTCAAAGCAAACATAATTCACAAACATGCTACATTTTTTGAGGTAGTATTGAACATTATAGCAAAGTTTGAAGCCTTACTCTGAGGGTAATTTCCATAGTATCCCGTATACTCTTGCCTTTTCTTCTTCTTCTTATTTCGACATATACAATAGACGACAGCAAGTAGAACCAATATCCCCACAGCAACTGTGAATCCAATCACAAGTTTGAGCTGACTTTCAGTTATACCCTCATCGTTGGATGATTTTGATGAAGAATGAGACTTATGAGGTGGCGGCGGCGACAATTTAGAAGAAGGAGAATCATGATCTTCGGAATGTGGGGGACTGTTAGGCTTGTGATCATGAGGAGGTGGTGGGGGTGATGGTGGGGTAGAAGGATTCTTTGGTGATGGGGGTGATTTTTCTTCTGGAGGAGGGGGTGATTTTTCTTCTGGTGGAGGGGGTGATTCCTTTGGTGGGGGTGTACTTTTTTCAGGTGGAGGTGGAGATGGCGATTCTTCAAGGGCTGAATCTGATGGTGGCGTGGAATCAGGTGGGGAGTCAGAACTTGGTGAAGGAGCAGAATCATTCTCAGACATTTTTGCTATCTGATCATGAAGAACTTTCCGGCCGAAGGTGATTAGCGTGAAGACTCGCCGGAATCTGTTCCCTGCCTGCTCGTCTCAAGATTTCAGCACCCGCCCTGGAAACCATGACAAGAAGCAAATAAGAACTCGATATTGGAACAGAATCAAAGTCATGGATAAAAAGACGTTCTTATACTTTCATAATCATGAATATGATCATTGCCCTTTTTTCATACACCACCACACCCGAGTCAGCACAAAGGACTACATTTAGATACCTCACTTCTTTCATTCACAAAGCAGAGTCCTTTTTCTTGGTTTTATAATCCTTACACCACCACCCACTATTGATCTCCATTGAATTTCATCTTACAGTTCAAAGGAAATTCTGCCCGAGAAAGGAATAGGACTACTACCTGAATGAAGAAGCTAGGTGGGATCTCAAAGAAAAGAGAGGGAAACTTTGTCGCATGGTAGAATTCTCGTTCTAGAAAGAGAAACCTAAAACCTCCTCCTACAAAGAAGGGCCTGTCATTTCTTTACTTTTCCTTAATTTTGTTATCTCTCCCAACCAAGAGTCACTGCCACCCTTGTTTAGTTTTAGTTTGTTATTCTTGTTACCGTTTCTTGGTTGTACCTCTTCTTTTCCCTCCTTTACCGGATGCCAACCCGTGCTTCCTTAAGCAATGTCTTCAAAACAATGCTTTCTCCACCATTGACGCTTGTATTTACACTTGTACTGACTCCGGCCTCGTATAGACAAAACATCTCAACTACTGTTTCTTTGTCCAAAAATATCTGGCAACCTTGTCAAGGTATGCATTGCTTAAAATATGGGAAATCAGTCGCTACAGGAACAGACGGACAAGTTGTCACTTTACTAGCACCTGGTGTGTGTATATATATATAGTCGATAGGATCTTCAGAACTTAGGATTACTTATTTAAACTCGTACTTAAATTTTCAGCGACAAATTTGTGATTTTTAGCAGCAGAAGTTGAAAGTTGGTTGCTGAAAGTGAGTGCTGATCAGGGGAATGCCAATAACATTAACACAGAAACTTGGCCTGTTGTCTTTTAAAATATCACGACAAACATTCTGACATGTGGAGAAGATGGAGAAGACTCTTCTCACAGATCAAGGAGGTGCCCGGCTTTTTTAGATTGCAGGCAAAATAATGCCTCAAGCTCGATCTTTAGCGAGTCAAAAATTTTAAGGCAGCTAAATTCAGCGGATAGAAGTAAAACAGAAAGAAACAGAGTTCTCCCTAGACTTTCAGTGAGCTGCCAAACTTCAGAGTCTTGTAGTAAGATCCGATCCACTTTCTACTGGACGAGGAGGTCCTCGGGGTTCAGACATAATGACAGGGCAAGTACTAGAGATAATATATTGTGTCGTTTCTTTATTTTTGGCCCGCCCAAGCCCCCCCTCCCGGCCTCCCCCACATTTCATCAAGTCATTCCAAGTCATCTGCCACATGTCTATCATTCTATAAAATGCAAAAAAAAATAAAAGAAGAAAAAGAATTGATCATTCATGCACACAGTACTGTAAGGAATGAGATGAGTTCCAAAAATTCCAGTCAATAGTTTTTTGACATTCACACTCCACTTCTGTACTGGTCAAAAGTCAACAGTACAACTGTACTAAAAAGTGGAATACTCAAGCATGAAAAGTTCAATGCTAAACTTCTTTTAACAGTACTAAACAACTGTACTAAAAAGTGGAATACTCAAACATGAAAAGTTCAATGCTAAACTTCTTTTTTTTGAACATCGTAAGGCTAAACTTCCAAACAATCAAATGCTATATCTTTCCTGTGCATCAGTAAAATGGGTGTTGGGAGGTCACTCGTAAGGGGGCACCTCTGGGTGACTGATGCGCGTGAGGGAGTTCACATATGCAAAATAATTTGCGTACCCCTCCTCCCTGCTTGCCTCAGTAAGTTGCTTAACTTCCTGTTCCAGTACATTATAAGCAATCACCTTTTCCCCGTGAACAAGGATGAGGGTCTGATCATTCACCAAAGCTAAAACCCGACAAAATTCATGGCCAGCCAGAAGATAAAGAGGAAATTCCCACTTCAGCTGCATCGTCATATCCCCATAGACTTGTATCGTGAGAGTGCCGTCCTCCTGTGTAGAAGGAACAAGGTAGCATATCTCCCCATGCATTACTGTCAAAGCACCAGTCGGTCCACTGCTCAGTGGGAGCGCCATAATCCCATAGACTTCAGCCTTCACATCAAAAGATAAAAGCCCACCTGATTGGGTTGCCCAATACACAACTCTCTTCGAGTAGAACCCATTAACACTCGGTTTCAGGCCTTCTTGCTCATTAATGCATAGCAGTTCATCACAAACTCTCCAAGAATCTGACCTCGAAGAGTATATTTCAAACTCCAGAACCTCCTGATCTGGTGTACGAGTAACTGCACAGATGAGCTCAAAATGTGAGGCAAAATCAAGCGTTGCAGGTTCAAAAGCAAGCGCAGCTGCTGTTTCCGGACCATGATACAGCTTTGGCTTGGGCAGTATCCTCCATTCCTCAGTTGCAGGGTTGCAGATATAATAGCGATTGTCTCCAAGGCGGCTTCGACAGCAGAGCAAGCCATTGCAACTTGATCTTAAGTCCACAGTTTCAGGCAAGAAACCGAGGGATGGGCTAGGGACGCCGTATGCACGTGGATCAAGAGAGATGAATGATGGACTTCCACCGGGGGGCTGGCAGAAATAACCCGAAATGTTCTTGAAGTGGTTACTTTGCTCGTGGGCCAGAAGAGGACTGTGTATCTTCCTATACCACTCTTTTGAAACTGCTTTACACCTGCTTATGGACTTGGCAGGGAGGAAACGAAGAGCATGGTTCTTTACAACAGCATCAATGCCCGGGATCTCATTCTTCTTTACAACAGCCTCATGATCAGAAAGTTCATCGCCATTTTCTGGAATGGGACAAACAAATTTCTTGTTCGAATCGCTTGGAAACTGCAACAAACAAAGCAATCAGGGAGAGGTGTTGAAGACAAGATAGAAAAGAATAATTAGGAAATCACAAATCAAGAATGCAACTAATTAATCAGCTTTCTCTAAAAGATTGACCAAAGATCTTATCAACATGATTAAACACATGAAGTGGACTCAGTGGCAAGGAGGAAGGACTGGTTACTGTATTGCAGCTAAAAAACTGTTTATCATAGATCTTACATAACACAAACAAAAAGTTCAAACCAAGGTAAAAACTGTTATGATCTCAGTTCCCTGATCTAGTAGCAGCTGAAAAAATATTCTCTACGCATTGCAGTACTCCCCTATGTATTTGTTTCAGAAATTATTTAGAGCTTCATAGTAGATTTTCCAGAGCATACCTTGTATACCACATCATAACTATCCTCAAAGATGGGCTTGGGAGGCGGTACAAAAATTCTCTCCATATTTCCGAGAAACAGATCCTCTTCAGAGTCTTCATCCATAATGCTCTGCTCCATGTTTTCCAGAGACAGATCCTCTTCAGAGTCTTCACCCATTTCTTTCGGCCCATGGTCCTCAAGATTTGCCATTATCCTTCAAAGAAGAAAAAGCTTAACTAATCAGAAACAGGGGAAAAGGTGTCTTTATGATTAAGTTCCATAGTCAGAGATGAGTTCGATCATTGCAAAGGGAATGGGTCAGCATGATAAAAACAAACATAGGGACCAAGAAATTAATCAACAAAAGATAGGATTCTTAGTACATTCAATATGCGCATAACGAGATCAGGCATGAATGCTCCAAAATTTGCATCCAAAGCCTCATTTACCTGACCTCAATACAGAATTATATATTATACAGTGTAACTAGGACCAAGCTCATATGCTTTCAACAAATAACAGATGCATCAAACATTCTCTCACTTCAAATTCAAGCCAAACAAGAACAGTTCTAGCAGATATTAGACCCTAGTCAACCATTTATACAGGCCTCGTTCCTTCCTTCTTCTCAAATCATATGAAACCGGAACAAACAATAAAGCATCGAGTGAATGCCAAAACCGGGGCAGAGAAGAGGTAAAACATGAATACAAAAGAAAATTAAGTAGTCCCCAAGTAGTGATCACAAATTAGATTACTCTATCATAATAATCGCAATAATCTAAAAGAAAACGAAATAAAAGGGAAAATCACAAGGCAAAACCTAGTTTGATAACCGTATATATGTATCTGATTAAACCAAGAAAGCCAGGCTTTCGTGATTTTACTCGTGGACACAGAGCACCAAAAGCGAACTTAATTAACAAGCCGTCAAATAAACTCTCGCTCTCAATTCTTTTTCTTTTCTTTTCATTTCCGAGAAACCAAAAGCAGAGAACAATGAGCAACAAACACGAAAAAAACCCTAATTTGTTCAAGAAAGTCGCCAAACAAAACCCCAAACGAAGAAAAAACAATGACGAGAGAGACAAAGTAACGGCGAACAAAGCTTTCACAGGAGGTGTTAATACTCGAATCGCTAAAAGCACAGAATCAGATTTACTAGAATCCCTAACCAAAAACAACGAAGAAAGAACTGATCAAACCGCAAAGAAGACCGGTATAACGGAAACAGAGAACACTGAATTAGCAAATCAATCACCATAATCAAGCAACAAGTGAAGAACAAAGTGAAATCCGTACCAGATAAAACCGGAGAGCAAGAGAGCGAAAAAGCGAGATCGAGAAGCGCGAAACCGAAGAGAAGGCGCCGGGAGGAGGAGACTTCGGGGTCAAGGGACTGGAGACTATAGTTGGTTGTGTTTGTGACTTGTGAGAAATGGAAACCGAAGAGACGCAATATATATATACACAAGCGGAAGGAAAGTTGTAGGTGACACGTGGCGTGTGCGGAGTGGCTACGTCGTGCGAAGAAGCAGCGTAATTTCCAGTTTCCGGAAACACCCCTGGCTCCTTGGCTACTTGGTCCTTGAGCTCCAAGTTAACAAGTTTCTGCTGCGTGAGGAACACCACCGTCCGATTTTTTTGTGATTTGGTCAAAAGATGGGCCACGCTTTCTTTCTTTCGTTTATTGGACCTCCCTGCTTAATTTTTTTTTAATTGGAAAAAATTAGCCCCAGCCTTTTAATTGGATGGCTAGTTTATTCTTCTTGGGCTGCAAAAGCAATTTGATTCGAGCGATTGGGGCAATATATTATTTCATTGGCTTGTACGGGACATTCGAAAGCGAAAAGATATATGTTGATACTTCTTCTATATCTGATAAAGAAAAAATGTTTGATATGTTAATTGCAGTTTTATTTGGGATGAAGCTGTTGAAATTTTACCTAAACAAATATTCAATTCTATATTAGCAAGGTTAGGCACTATATATAATTAGAGGGACCGATATAAAAAAAAAAAGTTAATCCGACGAATTAAATATGCACTAGTTGTTAATTGTAGGTTAAAATTTTGCCAGATAAGTGCTGGAATGAACTAGTTGTGGCTACAGAAGATTTTAGCACTGAGAACAAGTTGAGTGATTCTGGTAGCCATAAAGAAGATGAGGAAACATGTCTCTGATGAGGTGAATTCGTTGAGAAAGATCAATCACTTCAATCTGATAAGCCTTTATGCTGCTTGTCAGCATCAGGGAGGCTTCTACCTTATCTATGAACTTATGGAAAATGGTTGTTTGAGGGATTGGATCCACAAACAGACTTTCTGTGAGTTCCAGAGTTGGAGTCAAAGGATTCAGATAGCATTGGATGTTGCTAATGGACTTCACTATATTCATAACTTCACTGATCCTCCATATGTTCACAGGGACATTAGCAGCTGCAATATCTTGCTCAGTAGGCATTTCAGGGCTAACATTCCTAACTTCAGCCTCGCATGTTTGGCCGAGGCAGAAGAATATGTGAATTCTTCCATGAGTTTGGCTATGGGTGGAAAAGGTTATTTGGCACCTGAACTTGGTGACTCCAGAGATTGATATATATGATTTTGGGGTGGTTTTGTTTGAATTGATCACTGGAAAGGAACCTGTTTTTATGCAGAATGGAACAGAAGCCCAATTATCAGAAGCAATAATTTCAATTATTGAAGTAGAAGCTGAGATCGACTGCCTTGTTGATCCTAGTCTGCTCCCCAAGCACCAGAGGGGATTTGTCCTTCGAATTGTGAAGTTGAGTCTACTTGCTTGGCACAAGAACCAGAAAGTAGCCCAACCATGGAAGAAATTGTTTCCTTGCTTAGACATTTGGAGGTCAGAATCCATGTTCAAAATAGGTTTACAGTCTGATGCAAATGTTGATATAGCTAGACATCAATTTACAGATTTATACTCATATATTTTGGATTTGATGTACTTAAAGTTCTGCTATAAGTTTAACAGGTGTAAAATAAGAGAGTAATTTCAAGTTGTATTGCCATTGAAAAAGTAAATCCAGTCACAATAAAACAGAAAATTGGTACAATCAAATAATCTTCTCACACTCGTGGTATTCTATTTATACATGGGAGAATATCTATTTTCGCGTTCAATTACTTCTATAATGATTCAACGAGCGATGACAGGATTCATAATATGAGGAATTTCTTCTGCTTCTAATCCAGCAGTGGAAGACCTTGCTAATATCTCTGAAGAAGTCTGAGTGAGAACTGTGAGGTTGAAAACAAGTTCTGCCATGCATAGCCTGGCTGAATATAAACAACTTCTGCCAGAGTGCATGCCCTTACTAAGCTCACAAAGTTCAGAGCACCATCTATGGGATAGAAGCCCTCCAATTCGGGATCCATCCACTTTTTAATCTCTCCTCTCTTTTCTCGGAAACTTCCAGAACATCTTTTATTTACTTAGACAACAAGACAATCTCACCATTTTCCTCGGTCACCATGGCCTTCTTTCCCAGAAAACAATTCTAACAAAACAACTCCAAAAGCGAAGGCATCAACTTTTGGAATCTTCAAGTCAATGGCAGGTTTAGCCAGTGAGAAATTTGATATCTTTGCTCTAAACCTGGAGTCGAGAAGTATGTTACTTGTACATGAATGTCCCTGTGAACAATGCTTGGTTGAATCTGTTCATGCATATAGTGCAGGCAGTCGCCACATCTAGTGCTCTCTGCAGCCTTTGAGTCCAAGTTAAGAAGGCTACAGAGCTTGAGGATGATGCAGACTTGGGGTGCAACCACTTGTCCACTGACCCATTCTCTCATCTGTGCAAGAAGCAAAACCCATCTGTGCCAGATGATATTCCTGTTAACTTCACCAGATTCGCATGATTTACCTTCTGCAGTATCATCAGTTCCTCTGTGATGTCACCTTTAGTTTTCTTTGCTGTTAACAGCCGGCCATTTATGTTGGCCCTATAAGTTGATCCTCCAATTATCTCCTTAACCTCAAAAATCACTGGCTTGCTCAAGTATCCTGAGATCCCTGGAAGTAGCTTATCCTGTATGGTCTTGGGCTCAAAACTGTCAAATTTCTTGAGCTTCTTTGTCTGAATGAGATCGGTGCTCTCTGAGCAAGAACCATTATGATCCAAAGTCTTCTTCCTCTTTTGTGAAGAATGAGCATGGACCAGATAGAAAAGTCAGCGAAAGGACAATAAAAACAACACCCACTATGCTTACAATGACAACAGAGATCCACAGATGCTTGGATTCTTTATGTTCAGGATAAGGATGTTGTTGAGAGAGAACTGGCAACTGAGGATTAACACTGGATGGTTCACTGCATCACTGAAGTTCTGGTAGTTTTCAAGCACGATATCGCGGGCAGATGCATTTAGCTTTGCAGCCACTTTCAAGAGATCATCATCAGGGCGCCACACATAGGTAATTAGAAGCTGGATTCCGTTCTCTGACTGTGCCTTTGAAGGGCACTTGCAAAACAAAGGGAAAATAACTTTGTCACCAGGACGGAAGAGGAAAGGATCTAGACTCGGGTTGAAGTCTTACACCACTTGCCAATTTGTAAGATTTTCATATGTATTAAATGAAACAAAGTAATAGCTGTAACCTGGCTTGATTTAGTAAGTGATATTGACAAAAGAATGGTTCCCTGTGCAACCACAGGTTATAACAAGCAAAAGTTGGTTTGGGAATAATTGGGTGTCCTCGGAAACCAAGCTGCTAGAACTTGCTATTAACTGGCGACTGACCCCAAACAGATCAGATATGTTTCCCAGATTCAAGAAGTTCGGTGCCCGGGCAAGGCAAGCAATATATGCCTCGCATGGAGCATATGAATCTGTAGAGCACGAAAAATTAGTGGCAGGTCACCTGGTGATTGTGCTATGACATTGGTGGAAGACAAAAGGAGCAAGAGAGAGAGTGCTTCGGAGGAAAAGAGAAACAGATGAAAAATTGACATTGTTATAGACCTCGGATGGTGAAGCTTTGAAGTGGTCATGTCTAATGAGCTAAACAAAAACATTATATGCTGAGTGTCTCTCTCAAGGTTGATAAAAAATCTAACCAGAATTTTCAGTGTGCAGCTTTTGATCCAAATTAACAAAAATTTCTTCTATTGAATATCTTAGAGGCTCTGTCTCTAGCTCCTGTTTTGAATGGTTCTCTTAGTTATCTCCTCCTCTGATGTAGACATGATATAAGTATTATGCATTTAGCTCTGTATTATATAAATCTATGGAATTGAAAACATACAAGAGTATCAATCATGACAAAAGATCCCCAACTTTTTAGAAAAAACGTCCCTTTCTCTTGGGAATCTTTAATAGGAATCATAATAGTTTAACAGAAGCACCTATTGGGACTGCAAGCTTTTGTCCTGTCTACCAGTTTTGTACATAAAGTCACTGACCAATAACAGGTTTTTTCAAAGAGAGGATTTCATGATTGCTTCGTCATTAAAACCAATATTATCTCTGAAACATAATTGATTTAACAAGGATGCAAGTTTTGCTGGTATGAAAATCTTACATGTAGAAGTCAGGTGGCCGACGTAAATGCCTGCACGCTGGCTTGTTGGAAACATCCAATCAAGATGGTTACTGTTTTGTATCAAGACAAGCCATAAAGAACCAACGTTAAAAGACAAACAGCATAACCTAGAAAGTTTTCCTGTCTCATCATTTGCGGACAAATTAAAGGATCAAGCTTCTTTCACATCCGCCTAAAAAAAAAAAGGAGCCAAAAAAAAAAAGGAATTAAATCACAAACTGGCCTTGTGTGACTGTGAAGCGAGAGGTGAAACGTATACAGTGTGAAATAAATGGAGAACTTGAATTCCAGTTGTTGTTTCAAAGTCCGATAGGTTAAGTAGATATCAAAATGCTGCACAAGGAAAACTCAAGGTGCTAATTATCATGCTTCAGAGAACAGAATTATGCAGGATGACAACAGAACAAAAATACACGTTGAGCCCTTATTTGCAGCTTCAGCAACAAAGTTGGAAAACTTGAAACGCCCCGACCCGTATTTACCGTACACAGTAAACACGAGCCGAAACTGTGACGACCCAACCCAAATAAGCCCAAGCATACAGTGTACACAACCGTAACTCGGGCCCAACGGCCCAAAATAATAAACATCAATAATAACATATCCGGCCCATTGGCCCAATAATAATAAAAACAGTGCACAGCGGAAGACTTAAAGACTCACAAACACTGTGTGCGACACCAATGCAAACTATGGATCCAAGTCCTGTCCAAGGGATGACGTCGCAGCCTGTCTGGAATGCAACATACCTGAACCACAAATAACTCAACCTATGGGATGAAAGTCCGCATGTGAGGGGTGAGTCCGAAGTGCCCACCGGGTAAAACCCATAAGCAAATATACATAAACAACAACCGTAAATTCCCAAGTCACTTCACCAACATCTAACAAAGGTTCTCACGAACCTTAAATGACACACATGTGATTCTAGACACGCTATTCCAATTTTATTATCAGAGCCCCTATCACAAGTTAAATGATGGCCTTCGCCTGGTAGTCAAGCTAGCTAGCCCGTGGACCCCGTCCTGGTACCTCCACGTATAACTGGCACAGACAGGGAGCAGACCCCAAGCACACTCTCCCCCAGCGCCTAAATATAAATAACTGGTACAGACAGGGAGCAGACCCCAAGCACACTCTCCCCCAGCACCATAAAATAAGACTACCATCTGGCTGTTCCAACATTTAACTGTGACATACTAGATGTCTAAGTGTATTCAATTTTATTATTTCCTTTTCCCTTGACTAGTTTCTACATTTCTATCATCCAACAATTATCTCATTATCCCGANATTGTCACATATAGCAACCAAACAACAACTTGATATCACGGGATGCATATAAATATTTACTTAACCTCACCTTAGCCGATTACTCAACTCTGGAAACATCAGTCGGTCCGACGCCGGCTCCTCGGGAAACTGCCCGATATCCGAACCTATACAACAAAACAACATACACTCACATAAATGCACATAAGAGTATGTCATGATGCCAATTTTACGAAATACCCATCCCGGTTACTTGTCGGTTATTATTTCCATTTACCGAAAATATTTACCGTACGTATATCTGAATATAATTTCGGTACCATACTTTAATTAAAACTCTTTTCAAAATATATTTTCATAATTATAATTTCCCAAAATAATAATTACTATAATTTTTTTGGAATTTATAATATATATATTTTCCATAATATTCCATAAAAATTATTATACTTTCCAAATATAGTTTTCAATTATTATTTTCTTTGGAAAACTCCATTTCCAGAAAATATAACCATATAACTTATTTTTCCGATAATAAATACGAATTTATTAATATACATATATATATATTTAGAAACATATCCGTAATTTATATATCGAATTAATTTCCACAAAGTAATATTTTCTTTTTTTAATGTGTTATAAATCATATCACAATTCCTTAAGAATATTGTTTGAGGATAATTATTTATTTCCAGAAAAATATATAACCCATAATATATATATATTTCCAGATTATAAAATGCAATAATAATTATATACATATTATTTAAATTTCGGGTTGGGCCAGGTATAATGTTAAGCCCAACAGAAAATCCAACCCTCTAACTACCCAAGCCCAACCAATATCAGACCCACCATGCCAACCCCATCCTTCAACCCAAACCCCTAACTCTAAGCCCACCAAACTAAAGCCCACAAACCCTAACCCTAACCCATCAGCTACAATGTCGGGTCAGACCCGACCCGTGACCCTCAATCGGGTCACCTTCAACCTCTGCTCACCTCGTGGGTCGACGGCGGTGACGAGCAGCACGAACGGCAATGCAGGCGGCGACGCAGCAGAACACGCGGCGGTGGCGCAGCTGAGGGGAGGCGTCGATGGGGCTCCTGTTCGTGGCCGGCGGCTGCACCACGAAGGGGCGACGGCGCTACTGCGAAGAGGAGAAAGGAGAGCATCGGCGTGGCCTGCTGGCGTACGTCGGCAGAGAGGAGGCGGAATACTCGGGCGGTGGTACGCGGGCTGTGAGGAGGAAGATGGTGGCGCGTGCGTGGCGGGGTTGTGGTGTAGGTGCGGTCGGCGCGGTAGGAGAAGGAGAAAAGAGAAGAGGAAGGAAGGTAGGGAGATGATGGTGTTGTTCGGCGGAGAAAGAGGAGATAAGGGAGAGAGGGGAAGACAAGAGGGTCACGGGTGAGAAGGCAAGGGAAGGTGGCAGACATGGGTTCACGGGAGAGGAGCAGGAAGGGAAGGTGGGGCAGCGACGGGTCACGGGCGGGAGGTGGAAGGTGACGGAAAAGAAAGGAAAAAAAGAAAAGAGAAAAAGAGGAAAGAAAAGAAGAAAAGAAAAGAAGAAAAGGAAGAGGACAGGGGCAAAATCGTAATTTCTCGTCCCGAGTCCAAAAATATGACTTGAGCTCGGAAAATCCGATTAATCCTCCTGAGCACCGTCCAACTCTCGGAACTGAAAACCGAGGCTCGGTTAGTCGAAAAGATACTCCCGAGCGCGGGAAAACCCTCGGTTTCGAAAAAAACAACTCCCGATTTACCGTGAATTAATTACCCAAGATTAATTCAATAGTAAATCACGGTAAAAAGACTTCTACAGTCCCGGTAAAAATCCAAATTTTTACCCGGGCTGTTACATTCTACCCCCCTTAAAAAGAATTTCGTCCCCGAAATTCCTTCTCATCCGTGGGTCCTACCACGATAAGCTTATGGCACACTCTGCCAGGTATCCAAACTCAACATGAGATACCGCTTATATCCTTAAGCGACATCTCATCCGCTTATAAATACCAAACCTCATGACCGGCATACTCACACACGGCCATGGATTCTCCACTGAGATCAAGAACTACCTTCGATTCCGAGAACAACAGCTACATCGGCGGCACAGCTTTCCCAACAAGCTCATACCTGAACCACAAATAACTCAACCTATGGGATGAAAGCCTGCAGGTGAGGAGTGAGTCCGAAGTGCACATCAACCATGGATAGACGATCAATATGCAACACTATAAATACTCAAGGTCGAAAACAAGCAAAAACAGCCAAAATATACCAATCCAAAAGACTCGACCCAAAACTGGTCCAAGACCAAAAATACTTAAACAAAAATCCAATTTCCAATTTTATCTTTCCGGGCCCCGTCACGGATAAGCTGGGGTCGTACCAGGTTATCAACATGTTCCTGGTGCAAGATCAAAAAGAACCCGGGATCAACATCCCAATAACAAACTCAGGGATCAACATCCCAATCAAACCGGCATCAACATGCCCATCACAAGTAACCCAGATCATGGCCACCACAAAACAGTCTCTAACCATCCGGTCATACCTCTACTTACCACGTGACAATTATATCATCATCCAAAAACCAAATCTCAGGGATCAACATCCCTAACCAAAACACCGGGATAGACATCCCAATCCAAAATCGAGGATCGACATCCTTATCACATTTTATTATTTAATCCATTATTCGTTATACCAAAAGACACAGAGATAAACTTCCAAAAACTCAATGCACGGGGATAAACATCCCAAAACCAAATCATGGGGATAAACATCCCAAAATCGTCAAGGCACTGGGATAGCACGGTACACAAGAAGAAGGTGGAGCACGGGCGACACAGGCGGCAGCCCTGCATAATTGAGCCGCCTGAATTATGCAGGCGTGTCCAGTCCGGACCAGAAAATAACTGATGCACCCATTTAATTATTTTTCCGGTGTGATTTTTCTGAGGATTCCGGGACCCGAAAAATACCAACTTTGGTCCGTAAAATCCACGGAAAAATCTCGAGTGCGGGAAACACCTCGGTTTCGAAAAACGACGCTCGATTTACCTTGAATTAATTACCCAAGATTAATTCATTTTGTAAATCACTGTATAACGACTTTAACAGTCCCGGTAAAAATCCAAATTTTTACCCGGGCTGTTACATCTCGTCTCCAACATGGAAAGCAAAACGTAAGCCCAAAAGATAGTTCATCCTAATTAATTCATTTATCAAACTAGCTACTTACTTTCCCAGGCCTTAAACAAATAAAAAATTGTCAGTATTGACCCTCTACGCAATAATAAGGCAAAATTTCAATTCACTAACCTTAATTTTAGCTCAATACCACTTTGGAAACTTAACTTTTTGTTGTAATAAATTAGTAACTTAACTTTCTAAAAGTAACAAATTAGTAACTCTGTTATAACACCGTTAACACCAACTACTAGACTCATGGTGCACGAGTGTTTAAACTTAATTTTCTTTTTTTTTCTTTTTCATGCTTTTTCCACACCTTTTTTTATTTCTTTTTAAATAATTTTTTAAAAATCCTAGCTAAACGATGTCGTGATATCGTAAGTACTAATCAAATAAAAAACAACAAAGCCGCACCCCTGTTATATGAATATTATAAAATAAAAATTTTATACAAGAAAAAAATTAGAAGTAAGAGAATAATGTAGAAAATAATTGTAGAAAAAATATAAATATAAATAAATAAAAAATTATTTTTATACAACTTTTTAAATTATAAAGGATAATTTTTTTTGAAAAAAGTAATAATTTATCTATCATCTTTTAGTGACTAGTAATATTATTATTTTTATTTAAAGATAAATTAACATTATCACCTATATTATATATATTCTGATAATTTAATTATAAAATATAAGAAATTTTGTGTAAATTTATGATGAATGAATAATTTAAAAATGACGAAAAAAATTGCTAATTCTCTCTATCACTCCATTTGCTGGATAAAAAAAGATTTCTCTATAGGTAAATAGTTTATTATTTTTATTTATATATTTATTATTTATTATTATATAATAATTAATTTTAAATAATAATTATATTATATATTAATATACCACGACATTGAAACTATTTATCATAAATGTCTAAACACGCGCGCACCATGAGTCTAGGAGCTGGTGTTAACGGTGTTATAACGGAGTTACTAATTTGTTACTTTTAGAAAATTAAGTTACTAATTTATTGCAACAAAAAGTTAAATTGCCAAAGTGGTATTGAGCTAAAGTTAAGGTTAGTGAATTGAAATTTTGCCTAAATCATTTGAAACACTGTCATATCCCCTCCATAAATAGAAAAAACGCCAAATCCATGAGTTGAGTGTGGACAATGACTTCTCGTGGGTTGGTTTGAAGTAGGGATGGCAAGGGACGGGGAATTAGCGGGTAGAGTTATCCTTGCCTCGTCCTCGCCCCGCATGGCGGGGGGAAATTTATCTTTGTCCCCAAAGATCCCCATTCCCCAAACTATAAGTGAGAGAATCAGCAGTGGAATTTGCACTACGATAGGACTGGATAAAACTTGAATTCTGAAAGAGACTTATGAGATTGATTAGTTTGTTGAAGAGTTGACGGAAATGCCGTTGGAGAGGGAGCTAGCACAGTGAAGCATCCTCATTATGTAATGATTGAGTTACATATAGCTTAGTTTAAAGGGCAATTGCCTTGACACCGACGGGTCTCTTTAGCTTTGCCTAATGGCAACTTCTTGAAGAAGAAAGTAGAGTGCTTATTGTAATTGGGTGAGTTTCATGGTTTAGGGTGGTATTCCAAATCCATGTTCAACTCCCTAATTGTGGACTTGAAGTCAGTCCCATACTGGAGAAACATTTAATTCAACAAATCTAATATGTGGGGTTCGCGACCTGGTTCCCAGTAAAGGAAGAGTCCTCTAAAACCAAAAGGAAGGCCAACGAAGTGAAGAAAAAGAAGGGGCTAAATTCATCACCCAAAATTAAATTTTTGAAGCTTTCTCTTCGTCTTTGCTTCTTTCAAAACCATGACAACCCCTCATCGTATTAGACAAGCAAGTCACGATGGGATTCCACTGTCCACGCCTCTAATGGCGTGATATTTCCCACTTTCTGTCAGTTGATTAATGTTAGAAAAGCTATTAAGGAAAGAGACATCCACGAATGATCTCCCTGTATATCAAAATTAACGGTTTCTTCAGGAAAAAGATCACGATGAAAGAGGATTCGAACAGGCAGTACTCCTTTCCCAGGATGATTTTCAATTTTAAACTAACAAATTTGAGAAAATTAACCTAAGTAACATCTTGTAAGATCTCAAACATGGAAATGCAAACATAAGCCCAAGAGATAGTTCATTCGAATTTATTTATCAGAGCCCTGAAACGGACAAAAATTTTCTGTGTTGACACACTGCGTAATAAGAAATCACTCGAAACACTATAATATCTCTAGACACAGGAAAAAAAACCTCAAATCCAATAAGTTAAAAGGTCTATATCAGTCGAGAACCCTCAGGCACCAAAAAGAAGAGAAAAGAAAAATCTTTGACGAGTGAAAGCTAAACTTCGTTCGTGCCAACTAAAAGTTCCCTGACCTAAAAGTAATGAAAATGGAGAAAGGCTAGTAGATCGGAACAAGATTATTCACATAAGGCACTATGATTGGATCCAAACATACTTGACCCGTGAGTTGCCTGGATTCTTTGGTCCTCATGTCATAGGCAAAAAGGTGATTTCCAGACCGAACCACCACTGCATCGTCACCTACGTACAGCACTTTGCCCTGCTGATAACTACCACCATGCGCATTACCGGTAATTTTAAATTCCTTCCACAATGTTTTGTGCTTGCTACCCATTTGCATGGTGTTGCAATAAGCATTCAGCTCAGCAACTCTTACAGCATAACCAGAAAATGAAGCAGAACAAACCTTCCCTCCCAATTGACCCAAAGGTCCATTACCATAGATGAGGCTTGTCCGTTCACTTGTGAGATCAAAAGCCATGATGTCACCACCATATGACCTGCAGCTTGTCTCCCAGTAAACAACACCACCGATATGAGTACCTGATTTTGGAATGAGACTTCTACTTCCACAGAATAACTCGTCAGAGATTTTCCAAGATCCATTGGCAGATGAATATATCTCAAATTCATATCCACCAAGCTCTGATGGAAAAGCACAAACCAGCTTGTAATGAGCCTCAAAGTTCAACCGCGATGGCTGGAAAGCAAGCACAATCGCAGGATCAGCCCCATGCTTAGCAGTAGGTTCAGGGAGTTTCTTCCACTGCTGGGTAACAGGATTGCAGATGTAGTAGGCCTTGTATCCATTGCGACCCTGGCAGCAGAGTAGCCCATTGGAAGAAGATCTAATGTCAACCGGTTCAGGCAAAAACTTCAAAGACGGGTCTGGGACCCCGTATGCCAGAGGTTCCATGGAAATAAAATATGGTGGTTCTTCTTTGGATTGACAAAAGAAGCCTGAAATATCACGGAAAGCAACTGACTGGTTGTGGACAAAGAAAGGCATAGAGATCATATGCTTCCAATCCCGACAGACAATAGAGCATCGACGAATAGCTTTTGCAGGCAGGAAAGCTAAGGCATTCTCCCTAATAATATCTTTGAGGTCCATGTAGATCTTGCTATTTCTGTGTGCAATAGATTTAACTGGTCTCTTCCCACGATCCATCTCCTCTCCAATTACAGATTGCACTGATTGAACAGCAAGCAATGCATGAAGTTTAGTCAATAAAAATAACAAAATCGCCAGAACAAACGCACAACCTCACAGAATAAATCAAATTATAACGTGTCTGAACAAAGGAAAGAGAAAACATTATCTGGTTCATCGCACAGCTCAATTCAATGAGGCACAGAATTTTGGAAAGGATGGAAAGACAGTACCAATCATTTTCACAAATACATTTGCTTCATAAAAGCTTTCAATTCCAAGAAAAGTTATGTTCCAAAAACTCAAACCTTCACAGTAAAACATTTATTTTTCATAATCATTGCACGATTGGTAGCTAATATATTAAACAGCTTCGTAGCAGCACCATGAAGCTAGACCCAGGTAGGGAAAAAGTATTGCCAAATTCAGCCCTTGTAAACTCAAACTTGGTTACAAGAACCGATCCTCACTACTAAAGTCTTAATGGTAGTCAATACGTGAAATACCCGTACTTAAATACTCTTTACTCATTATTATCAACACCAAATTATTTTTATACTCAATCATTAACAATCACAAACTATGGCATTTTACTTTTCTAATTGCAAATATTCACCGCGATATATATATCGAAAAAGGAGAGTAAAACCTGCACGTACGGCTCCTACGGAGTTGGGGAATAAAAATTAGATCTCGAAAGAGGAGAGAAGGTTAGCCCGTAACCATGCCAACATACACAACAAAGAGGACCCAGTACAATAAAAAAATAGATAAAATATTATACCACAAACTACACAAAAATAGACTGATAAAACATAACAATATAAAAGGTCAGAATATCGATCAAACTAGCAATTAAACACGAAATAAATAGTAAAAAAAACGATCTCGAAATCCTAACACCCTAAACTAGATAAAAACGTCGCTTGTCGAGTCGTTAAAACGTAATAATCATAAGTTAATTTGCGTTCAAATAGCGGCGATGGTTTTTTAAAATTTTAATGTAATCAAGCGAGGGGGAAGAAGAAAACAATACCGGAGAGTAGTGAGCTGGGTGGTGGATTCTCGGGGTTGTTGATCGGCGACGCGAGCAGAGGTTTTTGATCGAGACCTTTTTTTTTTTTTTTTGAGAGGCAGAACTCGAGGGGTTTTTCCTTTTTCCACTTGTTGTGTAGTTTTGGTTTTTAGTGGCGGAGTGGGCCTTTATATGCTAGAAAACCTATTTTGACCTGACTCGACGACTTCGTTGGTAGTACAAACTTGCTTTGGAAGTTGTTGTGGACCTTTTAGGGGAGCCCGTTTGGTTGCGGGTAGTTTGGCACTCTAGAGCTGGAGTGGTGTTGTCTTATTCGGAGTCCTTTCTTCGTTAAAACCAGAATTTCGTTCTAACCCAGAAAAGGGAATTTTTATTTTGCCGGCTTAGACCCTTTGGTTAAGGAAAACTCAACCACCGACTCAATTAACTTAATTAAGAGCCAAAACCAAACGTTTTTTTTTTCTTCGACAAAAAAAAAAAAACCAAACTTTTTTTATAAGGGGTTTTCCTTTTTTTGTCTGAATGATGAGATACTTTATTAAGTTAAGGCAAAGTGCTGAGAACACAAATTACTCTTTAAAGTAAAATAATTATTTTAATTCCTATCAATATGTTATTCATTAATTGTGATTTTTTTTCTAAGAGCTTACCATGTGCTGCAAGATAGAAAAAACCCTTTCCATAATAATTCTTCTTTCTGTATCCAAAATCAAAGTTTCCAATACCCATTTCCATATGTTTCCAAAATCAAAAGGCTTTGTCCATCTGTTTGCAAAAATAAATCAAGGTTAGTGGAAGATTGTGATAACTACTGTGCCAATAAGGCATTCGTGGACTAAAAGCTGGCATAAGGCGAATGTTGGCCTTCCATCTTTAAGTTTCTTTTTTTAAAAAAACAATTATCGTCATTAACTATTGGTAAAAGAAAAAATCGAATTTATCGATATGTGGATGAAGTTTTATATCCACTGCGAACATTCATAATTAATAATCAAACCACTTGATTCTTCAAATCAACGAGAAAAAAAAGAGAATAACATTTTGTTTAAAGATAACTCGATCATTATCCATGTAATCGTTAATTTGTTATCAGTAGTTGACTAAATCGAACCATGATTAAGTCTGCTTAGAGAATAGATGCAGCATGAACATTGACGAATAACACGACAAAGTATTAAGTTCGTACTAGGAAACCTTAAAATGTCTTTACTTCAAAAACAAAATATTAAAACGCCCCAATCCATTTATCTATTAGTTGTTAAATTCCCAAACTGAACCCGGTTGTTTTTTGTCAAAACATTTGATAGACAGGAGAACAATCTCATTATTCAATATTTTATCAAGAAAAGGCAGGAAAGGAAGCTTCGAGAAAGGAAAATAAAAATGGAAATGGAAATGAAAATGAAGATATACAGACATAGGAATGGGGGGCAATGCATCACCACACATACAGGATAGGATTCCGATGGCCTAAACCACATATCTTCCAAAGGCAATCCTCATCCGAAGCACTGATCATCTGGAACAGGTCCAGGTATGTAACCCTTATCAAGAAATTGCAGCCCAAACACAACTAGAATGGCCAGCAATGACAAGTACGATAATCCCTCAACAGCTCCTAGCAACCCAAACGGTCCAGGTGGCAGACCAGAACCAGTCTTGCTCTTAGTGTACAAGGACCAACCTATGATTCCCACGACAACTAGGTAGCTCACTCCCTCCAGTGCACCAATTGAGCCCCCTGGTCCAGGCGGGAGACCACAACCGGTTGTCTTGAGTGTGTATAGAGACCAGGCAATGACTGGAGTTGAGACCAAGCCCCCAGCTATTGCGGCTTTCTCTATAATGCCATTCCCGGTATCATCACTGCTCTCCTTTGCCATGCTCAACACCTTGAGTTGCTTGACCAATCTTGCACTTCTCTTTGTGACATTGAAACTATGATGTTGTGGTGACCATACTGAGGCAGCAGATGATGGTGCTAGTAGCAACATTTTTCTGCTTGGAGTGATGGGTAAAAGAAAAAAATAACGAATTCGGCAGACAAATTAACTGTCTTTCAAATTGGGAGAGAAAAGGGAAGGTATTCAGCTTCTTTAAAACAAAGCATTTGATTGCGAATGATAATTTGCTATTATCAGTTCTTGGCACCTTATCCGCCTCTACTGAAGAATAAATCGAACCTCTGAGCAAGGAAGATCTAGACCGTCCATGCTCTTTTAGGTTTATAGTGACGACTTATTTTTTGTTTAATTATTTCTTTTAATCTTTGGGCTGAGACAATCAGAAACGGAAGATGATAAAAAATAGATACAGTCCCCAACAAATTCTGAAGCCTGAAGATGCGAATTCAAGCCCATTTAGGGTCTTAAACTAAAGAAGAATTTACAAATACTTTTCACATCTCATACATGGTGCAATTGGGCATAAAAGTCCGGCCCATGGTTGGGAGGCCTGATTCAACGTCCGTTAGTTCGTCTGCACCTTTACATGTTCTTCGTGGCAATGCCTCTGAATTTCAGTTTCCACGGTCCTGATAAGATCGGCAAGTCAAGAGGCCAATCGCATGATTGTCATAGGCCGAGAGTAGAACCAAAACCCAACTAGAGTTAAGACTTGGCGTTTGTGATAGGCCAACGACTCGGTACGCATTAATAATGATTGACCCACCTGCCTTGATGAAAGCATCAGTAAAGGTTAAAGCTCCCCAAAAGATGAAATACAAAATCATGGTTTTAAACTATTTGATGGAGTTTTCTTTTAGCAGGGAAAAAATTATATAAAAAAAAGAAAACCATTACTCTTTTTATAAGAAGCAGCATGTCCACGGAATCCCCATATCCTGCAAGGCGCGTCACGTGACCCTAAAGTATGAGCATTTTACAACTTGGGGAACACTCCTCTGGAATCTGCCGCTTTGCTTCCACAGTTTCACAAATGCCACCTGGCCAACATTCCACCAATAAATAAAGGAAGCTGTCCAATTACAGGGATACAAGTAGGAATGATTAAAAAGCATTGAATGGGTCAAATTGTCTAAACCCACTTGTGATTGAATAGAACAGAAGCATAGTACTCTTATCTACAAGCGGTTTTTTTAACCAGCCAATTTTAAGCCTGGCAAGTGCAAAAGGAAACAAAAAACAAGCACATCAGTTTCTCTCTTTTATCCCTCCATATAGTCCCCCTTTGGAAACAGACCCCCCGGGAGAAGAAAATGGGCGGTGAAAACTCCTTCATAACTGCCATTTGAATTAACAAAAGCTAACGGCTATATAAGAAGGCAAGCGGGAGATTTCTAACAACCTTTTGAACTAACAACATGCCACCCACGATATCAATTCTTTTACCCTAAAGTTTGTTCGACAAGATACCCAAAACCACTAGCAGACTATCAACCAATCTATCTAACAAGTTCCTCTGTTTCCAAGCTTCAACACATTAACAAAAAACATTGATGATGACATCCGAGAGACTGACACGAGTTAATGATGCTTCTTGGATGACTTGCTATACTCAACAACATCATCATCTTCCTCATCATCCCCCTCATCATCATCTCCATCATCATCCCTCTTCCTCTTATGATGCGAGGATGATGGTGGAACTGGCAACTCATCATCATCTTCAACTTCTTCCTCCCCATCAGCATCCTCCTCCCCTTCTGGTTCCATGTCACTACCTCCAGCATCATGCACTTCAGCCTGTCCCACTGGCTGCATCAAGAACCCGGCACCTGAGTCTTCATCCTGCCATTGAACAGAAAATTCATGTTCAGCTATCTTATAACATACCAAGTATAACAATTCAAACAACCATCTGCAAAAAGCTGTCATAGAAGCATGAAATGCCCCAAAAAAGAAATCAATCAAGTAAAAACATTAGAAAGAAAAACAAATAAAAAAGGATAGAAAACAAAACAGATCAAACAGCAATCTACTCCACAATAAAAAGTAAAAACATACCCATCGTATTAAATGCAGTGGGTCTGTTCCTATATCACAACCACCCATACTAATATAACATTATTAAAAAGCATAACAGAAGAGAAGGGACCATGTTCACATCCATGATTGCAACATAGACGGAGCATGTATGGCACTGATAAATCAAACAACTTCATAGAACGTAACTATAAAAGACGAGCTAGAATGGTGGAGACTACACCAGCTGAACCATGCAAACTCATACATGTATGTTTCATTTTATATAAAGGAGTGTATATCAAAGCATAAATGAATAGACAGACACAAACATGACTAAATCACAGATTACACATCTATATAGACATGATTCATGGAAGTAAATAGACACCACAATAATTCATCCATACGCCAGCACCAAAGGGCATCTCCATCAGCCTTCTCACAGCAACAAAAAAAAAGTGCTGGAAAAGTGTACACAGAGTATTTAAGCAAATACATAATCAGAAGCTGATTCATCACTTTCTACCCATAAAAGCTTAAGAAGAATCCTGCATTGAACAGCTCCACAAAAACACTCACAATGCACAAAAAACATTTGACACATCACCAACTCATATTTAGAAGCTTGAAAGTTTTGAGATGTGATACAATGAACAAGATAGCACCATCAGATTAACTTCAAACTCGACCACCAAAAATGCTCATAGTGAACAATGCAAAGGGAACATGTGAAATAATTAGACAAAGAATATGACACCACCTAGATATGCTGTCTCCATGAAAAGTTCAAAACTGCAAAATATGAGTGCACAGTTACCATATTTGACTTTTCCACTGAAATGCTTATGCATGAGTGATCCACCAAGAAATAGGTACACGAGACTCCCAAACACTTCAGAGAAGTAAAAATAATATGTAATAGCAAACAAATGCATACATAATTTCCTTAACCAAAGATATTAGAAGAAAAAAAAGAATGAGGATGTGCCGTGTATAATGGCTCACACTTCATGCTTAATTATACAGCAAACAATCATAAAGACTAAGAGTCGCAAGATGCTTAAACTGCATCTGTGGTCAAGATTGCCCCTTTCTGCTGCAGGTCTTAGAGACAAGTGCAAACAAACAGTTAATCACACAAAAATACCAACAGAAACATTAAAAAAAAAAAAAAGATTTCCAACTAAGATTTCAAATCATCTCACCTCCTCCTCACCCTCTTCTTCATCCTCAAACTCCCCATCATCCTCGACACCTTGCTCCTCCTCATCTCCATCATCTTCCCCTTGCTCATGGCCATCAATCTCCCCTTCTGTGCTGGTCAATCTCCCTGTACTCTCCGGCTCCGGAAGATCCCCATCATCATTATCCACCTCTTCCTCATCCTCGTCTTCATCATCGTCGTCATCATCATCGTCATCCTCATACTCAACCCCATCCTCATCATCACTATCCTCAACTTCATGAACCTCAACCACATCATCATCATCCCCTTCCTCCTCATCAATCTCCTCTCCAGACTCGTTTTCATCATCATCCTCTCCCTCTTCGTCCTCCTCACCACCATCTCTCACCGGAGCCACTCGAAACCCATTCTGGCTAGGTCCGTTACCCTGTCTAGCCGTCTCCGTCTCCTCCTCGTCAGCATCGCTCTCCTCATCCTCGTCCACATCAACAATCCCCTCGGCCTCTACGCTATGTCCGTTATTCATCCTGAACGGCCGCTCCTCTCCCTCAACCTCCCCACTCCCTGGATCATCCTCTTCCTCCTCTTCCTCATCATCGTCCTCCTCATCGTCCGATTCCGGCCTCTCATTCTCCTCCGCATCCATTTTATCCAAATACTTCAACGACCTAATCAATCCGAAAACCCTAGATCGATAATCCTTCACTCTCGTGACCGGGCACTCATAGAGATCGAGGGAGACAAGCCTGAGCTGGGCCAGCGGGGCGAGATCCTCAATATACTGGATGCGGTTGTTGGACAGGTCAAGGTCGCGGAGGGACTCGAGGCCAGCTTCGACGAGGAACTCGAGGCCGCCGGCGATTCGGTTATCGGAGAGGATTAGCTTCTGGAGGTTTCGAAGGCGAGGGAACTGCTCGAGCGTGGAGACTCCGATGTTGGCGATGGAAAGGTGCTGGAGGTTCTCGAACTTCTCCAAGAGGCTAGGCGGAGGAAGCCGGCCCTGGACGCACTTAACGGCGCCGTCTAGGGTTAGGGCTCGAGCCGAAGCGTGGTCCGTTTGCCCCTCTAACGCGGTCTCCACGGCCCGCTCCCAGATCTCGTCCATCAAAATATTTACCAGGCCCCAAACCCTATCTCTAGCAAAACCGAAATGATATCTATGCTATACTCTGTGGAAATGCCTCCGTGCCTATATTATATTCCGCGGTAAAATTAAATGAAGAAAAAAAAAAAAAAGAGAAACGAATTTGAAGCTGAGACTAGGGGAGTAAATAAGGAAGCAGTTTCATTCTGGAGGGACGGTGAGGAGATTGAAGGGGAAGCAAATACTAACCCTAGCTTAACATAACCCCAGATTTGGAGATCAAAACCAAAATGAATACAGGGGTAGCTCTTTGGTGGTAAAACCCTAATTCTTTTTTGGATGTACGGTTCTGGTTTCAATTTTGTTTGGTTTCAGGAGGAAAATGTAAAACCTGATTTTCCACTCCCTCTCTGTTTTCTCTCTCTTGTTTTGTATTTTTCTTTTGCGTTTCTCATTGGCTATAGAGGGGAGTCAGGATAAACGATGGGGGCGGGCTCGTGAATCGTGACTTTGGGTTCGGGTTTGGTTTAAGACCCCGGGTGCGGGTCGATGAGCTCGTGAATTATTGGTGGGATATGGGCCGTCGGATGGGGAAGTGCGCGGATCGATGACGTGGATGCAATGGACGGTAGAGATTCAAGGTTGGTGTGTTTGTTTTCGAGAAGGTTGTAAACAGAGGGAGAAAAGGTTGGGCCTTGCCATGTTTGACACGTCACCTTCACGGTAAATATCGTTGCGGGTTAGAGGAATGCCATTGATGTTTGCAAATATTCACGAAATCGCCATGGCAAGATTCTAATTTGCTATGTCATTCTTTTTGTCATTTCATAAAGGTATAACCGTATATAAGTATACCATATTTGTTTAACATGTGTTTTATCGGTGTGTCGCATGTGGTCTCTAGTTACTTTTATTTAATTTTTTTTATAGACAATTAACTTGATATTTTAACAAACCAATATTATTTCCTACTAACTATTTTTGAATGTCATGCGGCCATTTCAACTGAATGATAAAACATTCTTTTGAAAATCTGTGATGTGCATGTTTCCTACAGGGGTTTCTCATCCAGTTTGAATTCGAAACAAAGTTCTACCAAAATACATAGCAGTCATCAAGGTAGAGAATTTCAACTTTTGAGTTATTTTTTTCAAAAGAAGAAAAATTAAATTCTTCAACTCTCTCTTTTTGTAGACATGACTTAAGAAATATTTACAACAAAAACTCTCAATAAGTTTTAAAACACAAGACACAAGATACGTGCGATGGAACTGGTTGATAAAAAAGTCTAGTACATGAAATTTCGGGATATTCAGTTCTTACGCATTCTCCGGTGTGTAAATTTCTGAAATTTAGGCCAAATGAAAGAATCCCAAAGGTAAATATGAGAGATTTTCTTTTGCACTCCAAGGCAGCAATTTAGTAATTCCAAAGAAAACTAACCATAATATCTATGCGGATACATTACAAAAAGTATAGCTATCTGAGATAGAAAAGAACATACACTAACGGTCAAAAGTTAATTAAGGACAAGAACACTCTACGTCTCTACCATAAAAATGGCTGTAATATTTGTTTCTTCAACTAAAATGACCAAAGAAAACATTCCTTGGTAGTGGCATGTGGCACCCCTTGATTAGACGAGGACCGACTGGCAAAACAGAAAGACCAGCAGAGCATTCGGAGTTTGGAGCAAACACAAAAACAAAGGCAATGATATTCGAATGGAGGAATTTAAACTAAACCATCCAACCAGCAGTCGTGATCCTTTTCCAAGAGCACCTATGCACGACTCAATCCATCTTTATCTCAAAAGTTTATACACAACCTTTATGGTTCAAAGTTCATCTTCTACCCTGCCATTCCTTTACTGAAACTAGCATCACCAGTGTCGGTTATTACACCTGTTCACAGCTCAGGATGGCAAAAATTTCACATCCCAGCTTGTACATAAGGACCACTTTTTAAGGATTTAAACCAGCACCAGACACCAAAGACGTCAACCCAACTGGTAGAAATGTACCCTACGCCGCGTCACTGCCACTTAATGTTTCTAAAAAGGGAACAAATTGATTGATGCCCGCAATGCTACATAAGTGGTGAATATGAGAATATCCATCAAGGTCATCCTAAACTCCCAATTGAAAAAGGCAGTGCCAGCCAAAAGTGAACATATTACCTGAACTACTCAATGCCACATAAGTGGTGAATATCCTATCCGTCAAGGTTAACCAAAGTGCCAAATATTCCACAATTGACATAGTTCCCATTTTGCAAATTCACTTACCAGAACAAAACCAACAATCTCCTTGCTACTTTCGATAAGCTCGAGGCATTTTTTGACATAGTGCGTATGTCTGACACAGGAATTTGTTCCACCAATGTCAGCTTCCAATCAAATACCTTATGATGCGTCACCCATTTTTGAGCCCTCCCTGTCAACTCCTTCCAAGGCCTTCTATGTTATAGAAGCAACGAATTGAAACTCCATCCTCCAAAAGATGTATGACACTTGAAACAACTAATTACTTTTCCCCCACGAAACAGATAAGCAGTAAGATATATGTTTTTGGGCTCTGGGAGTGGGAAAGGTAAAATGCCTTTTAAGTAATCCAGTCAATAGTAGAATGTCATAGTTACATCATTTGGAGTCTCCTAAACAAATCTGCATAACAAAAGCAGAAAGCCAGTTCATCTCTATTATTTGTTATCTCCGCTGTGATTGGAATTTTTCCCTCCATTTTGATAGCCAATGCCTTTAAGCTCGGCAAAACCTGGCGCTAGCCTCGGTGGTGGCTGCAAAATTGGGGAAGAACCAGATGAAGACGAGGAACGAAATTGCCAGGTGATTGTACTCACACCTGAGGTAGGGGGACTTGAAAATTGGCTTGGCCTGGCAGCAACTGTTGGTTCTGTATCCATTTTCTGTTTATCTGCCATCTCTTCTGAATCTTGGTGATTAGACTGTGACTCAAAGAAATCTCCTCGATTTGCATTTGGATTTTCCTCCCCCACTGTCCTAATTACAGAATTTCCAAATCGAAGCCAGGGCTGCCTGAAACCCTGCCTGCTTGGGGGACGGAAGCCACCGGAGTTACCATTACTTTCAGCATCATTCTTTCCTTTCCCTGATGGCTCCATTGGCTTATTTGATTTATTATCTACCTGTTTATCTTTGTCTGAAGAAGTAGAAACCAAATCAACTGTATCAACTCTGGCTGAAGAGGAGCGGCCCGAGGTAATTGCAGTTGTGGGAAATGCTTTCTCAGGGGGCACAGCTGGAGTATAATTTGACGGAAGCAGATCATCCCAATTCTCCAATAGTTCCTTATAGACCTTTCGAAGGGTGACCTCAGTTAGACCTGTCACCTTACAGATCTCTGCCTGCGTCTTTCGTTTATCTTCTAACTGGCATGCCAGATAAATAGCAGCTGCAGAGATACTAATGGGGTTCCTGCGAGTGCAGAAGCATTTGTTGATAACTACCTCTCCAATGTGAGTTGCAAGTTCCTGGAAGACATAGAAAAGCTAGTTCATGCCCAGATTGGAAAAAGTGGAAAATGAAAATGCTAACAATATTCAATAAGCCAATTCAAAAGCTGTGCCTGCCCCATACAAAAGAAAAATTGCAACAACTTTTTCGACTAATGTTTCTAGTTTCTCAAGAGAGAATGGCTAATCAAAAACATCAATTTCTGATGAACCAATGCAGATTCTGTCGATTTCATTAAGAAGTCGAACCGGCTGATTATCCGGAAGAAAGTGTACATGATGCAAGTTAATAAAATTACATTGGCATAGGAACTGCCAGCATTCAGCAAAGCATAGAATTGTTTGAAATATGAAGAGAGCATATAGCAAGGTTTCATTAAACATCGAGCTTTTCTGTCTTTCACTTGCAATGCTTCAATCATAGTTCTTAATCTTTCTGCAACTCACTAAGCTTTCCAACTTGACAAATAAAAACCTCAGAAAAGAAAAAGGTACCTGAGCAGATTTGTTCAGCTGCAGAAGTGTGCAGAACCTTGGCATGTGAACCGAAATGGAATTGCTATTAATAGGCTGGCTCAGCTGCAGAGCTTCTCCCAGTATCTTGATGTACTTCCCAATCTCCTTTTGAGGAACATTGGCAGCAATTGATATCTCCTGTAGAAGCAGAGCAGTTGCTAAAGTTACAAACTTCAAAACAGAATTCAAAAATTAATTGACGGCTGCAGAAGAATTAGCACACACACCTGAAGGGTTCTGGGCTCCTGGGCTTCTCTGATAGCCTGGACAAGCGCAGCTGTAGCAAGCGCTTCAACGCTTCGGTTCCTCAAGCAAGTAGCGGAGCAACAATCCCTAAACAACTGAAACGCGTGGTCGGAAATATCCGAATCCAGCCCCAAGATCGACGCCACGTCGATAATCTGCATATACGCTCGCAAATTGTCAACCACAACTGTTGACGGATTGGAATTGGAGGTGGAGGAATTTGAGTTTGCCAATTCGAGGGTGCGTTCAAGCTCGGCGAGGTGGCCGGAGAAGGCGAGTGAGGAGCGGAAGGAGAGCGGAGTGGGCTCCAGGGACCAGGTGGAGAAGGCGGTTATGAACCCGGTGTGCTCGAAAGGGTCCTCTTCGTCTTCCGCCTGGTGGCGAGGAGGGGTGGGGAGATCGGAGGTGACGAGGCAGAGAGGATTGTCTTGGGCGCGGAGGTGGAAGAGGTGGTGCGGCTGGAACTGGCGTTCTTCGACCACGCGGCCGCATGATGTGCACTCAGTTATGGGCCGCCCTGAGCTTGTGGTGGCGCACCGGCCTTGTGATGCTGAGCAGAAAGGGCACTTCATGTTTCCCGGTCCTTTTTCTGTGGGTCACAAGACCCAAGTGAGGTTTCGTGTTTAGGAGGCAGGGAGACTTATAAGAGTGTCCACAGCAATCGTTAATTTTACATAAGATTTCTGTTAAAGACGCCCTATTTGTTGTTGACTGTTGCTGATAATTTTTTATACACTCGCGTTTTGACTGACACAAACTAAATTGGCTGTGTGTTTTCATAGCTCTTTCTAATATTGTCCTATTTCAAGGTTAAGTTCTTTAAATAACAATTCCTTCAAGAGTAATCTGCAGATCGTCAGCGCAAAGGGCTAAGTATTTGCCACCTAATGCCATAAAAATATTGGATAGACGTTACAAAGAATTTCCATTGAATTTAATGAAAAGAAACGTCACCAAAATTTCTTGCTAAATTCATCTATTCAAAAGGTAGTTTCAGGTCCACCCATTCGACAAGATTGGGACAGCAAAACTTGGAAGAATGAGAACCTAACTAAATACATAGCTTCTCCCTGCTATATGAAAACATGAAATGTCTACCCATAACCACCTATAACAAACTTTGGGTAGCACATGACTGACTGCCGGTAATGAGGATCAAAGCATCATTCCTTCACTTTCTTCACGTTATCATTGTTGACCACTATTTTTTGAAGTCGCAGCAGCACCGCCTTTCTCTGCTGCGATCAGACTCTTGCCTAAATCTCGAACCCTCTGAAATTATACATGAGAACATTAAGAAATGTTAAGTTCCTCTTCACTAAAATCAACTGGAAAAAAAACAAAACTTGCAGCAATGAGATAAAACCAACAAGACAACTCATGACTTCACCGTGTACAACAACAAGCAGAAGTAACCGATTTATCCAAATTGAATTCCTTTTGGCATGTAACGTCACAAATGCAAGAAACGAGCCCGCAAAAACTATACTAGATGAAACCATGCACCCAAATATAAAGAAAGAACAATCACAAGACACAATGCAACCTGGTGCTCCCTTTCATACCCCTCCTTTGATTGAATACCAAGCCATGCAAGGACTCCATCTCTGGCAGCTTAACAGATTTGAACATAGATCAAAAGAAGGTGTTATAAAATACATGGGAAGCCTGGATCTACTTATTCCACCATCCTTCCACAGACACATGTACATTATACAACAACTTGGCCACATAACATGTGCTACATTGGAACTCACTGTACTGACAAGAGGAGAACAAAAGAGAAGAGCTCACGCATCTGACAAAACAAGACGCACATCATTATGCAATAATACAGGCTAGAAGTTCTCTTGTTTGAACAGACTCACAATTAAGTGAAACCAAGAGAAACCAAGAGAGGAATAGGCACATCCAGAGCCCAACAGATGTTACCTCACATGCAAACACAAGATGAGACTACAACACCAAGAACTGTAGAGACGTAGTTCAAAGACAACGGTAGGAATATGAAATGCACTACTGTTAAAATGGAAAATGACACGTCCACCATGAAATGTATAATTTCAGTCAGATACAGTTTGTAATTAACAGTGATTGGCAACTCTCACTAACATAGAATCCATTATTTGATCATCTACTTGCAGTTGCAGACGTTGCAACCAGAGTGAACGATCTATCTGTGCCAGTAGGCATGCTAGTCTGCCATACTATTGCAATAATGATGCCATAATATATGGGAAAGCAAGTTTACTTCAGATCAGATCCACTAGCTCAGCCTGGTAAGTACAAATCATAACATCAATTTTTGGATCATATTGGTGGCTAACAAACTTTAGACTTTCCAACACCACTGCTTGGATGTTCAATTCACCAAAGATATATAGAAACCCTACTTGCCAGCAACTACAACGCAAGCAACTAACATCTAGAGATAAGGTTGTGAACTGGTTCCCCAACCAAATACATAGTCTCCAGTTCGTTTCCACATAAGGTATTACCATCAAAATTTTGGAAAAAGGAAGAGGCTAACCCATCTAGATTCTAGAACAAATGCAACCTTTCTCTATACGACTTTCATCAGACTACAATTTTCATCAGACTGAGAAACACTCCTTTTCTTCCCCGAAACAAATCTTTTGCAGAACTATCGAAGCAGAATAGACCAGCAAAATACAATGACATTTAAGCATATAACCATAAAACAAAAAAAACAGGTCAAGGAAAATGAATTCACCATTCAAGAACAACAGAACTTTATACTAAAAAATTAGGCAACACTGTAGTTTCAGACTCTACCCAATAAAGTAAAAGGATGAAGAGAACTTTGTGGGAAAAAGATTCCTGCTAACAGCACCACCATTAAGCACAGTGTAATCATTAATGAATGACAAACGAATCACCTTGAGACTTGCATCACTAAGATTACACTATGTAGAATCCAGTGGTTTGTTAATTCTATGGAACCAGTCAAAATTCTGCAAACCTTTAAGTTGCAAGCAAGTACTCACTAAAGTAAACCAATCACACCAACTCCAAATCATTCTCTCAATAACCGACTTTGTGCTTAAGCTAATGCAAGTAATAAAAGCTTTTCACTATCTCTTTTCAGCCGCGCAAATGTGACACGCCACATTTTCCAATCAATCATTATTGGATAAATATGAACAATGCCTATACTGCTATCCAACAAAATACAGCTCAAACCAACTTAAACCAACTCATAAATCACACAAAAAAACAAGCGGATAAACATTCCACTGAAAAAAAAACACCTAGAGTGAGTATCCTCACCGTTGATTGGACAGGAGACGCATCGAGAACAATGGAGCGCACGGACATCTTAGCGATCTCAGTGATGGCAGCGTCTCTAATCCCGGGATCATCACTGGTCAACTCTTCGTAGGCAGCCTCAAAGGCCTCCTGCCAAAACCGCGGTAATCTGATCCGACGGCTGTTAGTGTACACATCCCACATGTGCTTCACCACCTTCTCCCTCTCCTCCATTTCCTTTTTCACGGAGACGCACAAAATCAGGCAAGATCCAAAAATTAAAAAAAAAAAACGAAGGAAAAAGAAAAAAAGAGTTTAAACGGCGAGAGAGACTAACGAGGACGTCGAGATCGTCGTGAATGGGGATGTCGATGTCGTCATGGAAACGGTTAAGGTTGCCGGCGGACCAACGGAGAGTGACGGTGCCGGTGAACATAGACCAGAATGCGAGTAACAGAATGGCAGCTAACGCCCAGAACTTGTAACGGCCTCTCCCGAACAGACTGGAGTCCGCGCTTTCCTTCTTCGCGTTGGACGAGAGAGTGGAAGCGGCGGTGGTCGTTGGAAGAGAATCTTCATCCTTCATTTCGATTAAGGGGGGCAGTGTTAGTTTCGGTTATTTGTTTTTTTTTTTTTCCTTTTTTGGATTGGAACGGTTTACGCGTGTTTGTTTAGTAAGTGAAGGCGTGAGTGTGAGATTTGTTTTTTTTTTTTCTTTAAGGGTGAAGGAGGAGGTGAGGAGTCAGGAGCCGATCTGGTTGGACTTTGGAGGGTGATTTCTTGTTTATTTTGGATCTCGGAAATTTGCCGTTTTTGGGCAGGGATGCTTTGTGGGCCCACTAATGGGTTAATTTTTTTCTCCTCATTTCTAAGAGAGTGGAAGGAGTGGGTTAGTGAATTGATTGGATTTTGTTTGACCATATAAATGGGCTGTGGCGAGAACTTTTCGGCCGTTGATTTAGTGGGGGGAGTAGTGAACACAGCATTTAATAGTGGGGACAGTTTGTGTGTGGGTTTGGTTTTACGCCCATCAATATGCAAATTGCAACCGACACGCGACGGCATCGTTTCAGTGTATTATTTTGTTCTTCCAATGAGGACCACCGCCGCTGGACAAAATGGCAATTTTGGTGTTGTTGTTGGTGCAGTGAACTTATTGCCGACGTCTTTCCCTTCTTTTTTATTTCTCTGGAACGTAGGCAATAATCTCTGTTATCCTTATCATTTGAATGGACAAAAACTATTAGTTGGAGAAGTTTTAAAGTGTGCGAATCATTTTGTCTTTGGAAATTGATTTTTTTGGTCAGCGTCTTCATAAGAAATTGATGTGAATCAAATTATTTTTAACGGAAATAAATCACACTTTATAAATACGTTCTGAATCAATTTTAAATTTAAGATCCTAATAAGTTCTGATTTCAATTGATCAATTTCAATTGGATCCTTCCCTCGTGAATTATAGTCATGACATGCGTATTCCGAGTCTTGTTACGTGAGGTTTCTATTTTAATTTGATTTTATTTACATGAGTTTTCAGGTTCGAGTCTTTGTATGTGCAAAAAAAATTTATTGAGAGATTCAATCACTATGTCCATGTATATGACCCGAATCGGATCCAGATTAGCCAGGCAAAGGCTTTCGTATACCGAATGGGGAAAAAATTATAAAATGTGTGGCGTGAATTGCCAAAACTCAAATGTAAATTGGATTTGACTTTAAAAAACTTCAAATCTGATCGATGTTGATGTCCGCAGTAATTTGCAAATGGAGCTAACGATCTCTTGCATGTCCAGAAATTAGTATAAACTAGTTCACTACCCGTGGATTCCACGGGCTTGGTTAGTTTTTTAAAAAAAAATATATTTTCTTTATAAATTTTTAATTTTTTTATATTATTGTATGGTTTAAAATTATTTTAACAGTATACGCATTAAACTTGCTGCTCAACCAATCTGAAAGAAAAAAAGGAATTGAAACTAATGGCCATATAAAATATTAAGTGAGGTCCTCTTTTTCCAATTGCCGCTATTGGCCGTATAAAATATTAAGTGGTATATTTTTTAAAATTTTGAACTTAGAAATCTAATACTAAAATATAAAATATAAAATATTAAGTGCTAATATTATGTAAAAAAAATGAATAGAAATCTAGGAAATAAAATTCTTAAAACTAATACTACCCGTGGATTACACGGACATGGTTAGTTTTTTTAAAAGTATACACATAAAACTTATTTAGGAAAAAACTTGGTTAGTATAAATTTTTAATATTTTTCAATAACATTTTTAATAAGTACACTATTTTTAATAAAACATATTGTTTTTTAAATTTGTATCCCGTTTCTTAAAAAAGAAATTATTCATTGTCTAAATAAGGTTAAACTGATACAGATGAGCATTTTTTTTTTTTTGGAACAACGCCTTTAGGATAAACTCAAAAGAGTATGGTGAAGAATTCTTGTTGTTATCTTTCATTTGTGTGGGCTTGAGAATTTAGTGGGATGTCAAATCTTATTTGAATTGAGGATCTTGGACGAGGTCGATGACTTATCTGGCTTGTTTTGAGGATTCCCTGGATCAAGGTCCAAAGTGTGATATTTAGTCCAAGTGACTTATGACAACGGTGTATCATTGATATTTATAATTCTCATCTAACCATATAAATAGAGTGGTTGGTTGAAATAATTTTTGAGCATAAAATAATTATTTTAAAAAATAATCCATTAGCATGATTTCTGTACATATAATAAATAAAAAATATGACAATAGATAATCACATCATATGTATGTAAGGGAGGTAAGGTAATTGCCTTTCGAGGTATAATGTTGTGAATTTAATAAATTTTAATAAAGTTTCTTATGATTAAGGTGGATCCGATATAAACTTTCGAAGAACACAAAATTCTGTAATATATTTGTTCGTTAGAATACTTTGTTATATGATTTTACACATTTTAAATGGAGGTTACAAATCCGAACAAAAAATATGGAAGAGTAGGTTCATAAGATATTGGAGAAACTTAAATATTGGATGTGATACAAAACTTTTTTTTCTTATTTGTTATTTTTGGATTGAAAACCTAGTGTATTGTATTTGGTGAGTGGAGGGTGAGAAATGGCAATATTGGCATTGGCGGTGCCAATGGATGTATTAGCGATGTTTTTTTACTTTTTTTGTTGGGAGGCATGTGGCCAGTAATTTCTTTTATTCCTATTTCTTTAATGGAACATATTAGTTGGAGAGTTGGAGAAGTTTAGGAGCGTAAAAGCAAAAAAATATTGATGCGTATTCATATAAAATTAATAAATTCTTCTTTAAAACCAATTGATGATGCAAATCATTCTAATCTTTGGAAATTATTAATTATTTTTCAGAGGCTTTGGAAATTGTTGTGAATCAATAGTTTCTACAGAAAATAATCGCACCGTATATATATGATATGGAACAGTTTTAGATTTCTTGTCTGATATGTTTTGACTTCAATTGTGTCATTTCAGACGTAAATTGTAGCCATGACATGCATAATCCGATTTCAAAGTTTTAAAAATCAAATCCAATTTATATTTGAGACTTGGCAATTCACGCAACAACACACTGTAGGGGTTTTGTCCCGACTAATTCGGATTTAATTCCATATGAGTATCTGATTATAACGGGCAAGTCTCTCATTAAGAAATTTCTGCATACACGAGGGCTCGAATCCGAAGCCTCGCTTAAACATACCAAATCGCTTACTACGTATCACACAAATCCGAAGCCTCGCTAACCCACATTAGTACCACACATTTTATAATTAACTTCGAATCCATCATCTTGCAAACGGATTTTTAATCAGGTCAGCAACATCGATCTATATGGATGTCCACAGTAATGGACCTAACCATTTCTTACATGTCCACGAATAGCTCAAATAAGATTAAACTGATACATATGAGCAATTTTTTTCGCGATAATGCGTTTAGTATAAACTCAAAAGAATATCTTGAAGAGTACTTGTTGTCGTTGTCTTTAATCTTAAAAAAAAAAAAAAAACTTGTGTGGATGGACGAGTCATGATGATTTTGTGGGATTTCAAATCCGATTTGAATTGAGGAACTTGGACCAGGTCGATGACCTATTTGATATGGGCTTTTCCGGGATTTCCGGGTTTCAGGCCCAAAGTGTAAGATTTGGTCCAAGTGAATCATTGACTTTATAAATTGATTGGTTGGTACAAATTTTTAAGCTTGGCCAAAAAAAAAGAAATATTTTTTTAGCACAAAAAATTATGATAAAAATTTTGTATAAATCCATGCTATGTAGCATGATTTCTGTACATATAATAAATTAAAAAATATGACGAAATATTCATACCAAACATAAAACTATTTGCCCTCCGTTCCAATTTTGGCGGCCTTGAGAATAATTTTCTTTTTATATTATTCCACCATCATACCCCCCATACCATGGCACGGGCAGGGCAGGGTAGGGGCGTGTTTCACATCAAAATTTGGCTGCCAAATTTGCATTGTAAGGTAATTGCCCTGAAGGCCTGAACAATCGAAAGGTCACCTAAAATGACAAGATTGAAGTCTACACGTTTACTAAACTTCCAAATCAATAGCCTGAAAGCTGCGAGATAACCGCCATAGAGTGGGGATGTGCAGGCACAAAGTCCGGTAAATACTCGCGCCCATTAACTTTACAAACACTGAATTCTTCCATGGTTGCTGGATATGTGGCCGCATTCTTTACGAGAGTCGGATGGTTTAGCCTCCCTCATTCACTCAATCCTATTGGTTCATTAGTCTTATTGTTAATGTTCTCATCTTCATCACTAGTATTAAAAAAAAAAACTTTTTGTTAATGTTCACTTTCTCTCTCGCACTGTACTACTACAGGGTTTTTTACTCGAATTGTTGCCAATTTGAAGGGTCTTGCAAGGTCGTCATTTTTTTTTTTGTTTTTGGTCTGAAGACCGGGATCATATATTAGATATATGCAAAAGAATTGTTTCAAAACAGAGAGCAGAGCAAAAACAATCAGCTCTGTATTATCCTTGAGGTGACTAATTACAGGAGGAGAGAGAAAAACAAAGTTAGACCAGGACTAGAGTTAATTGCTAACAAAGTTAATTCATGAACTGCCTTGTTAGTTTCTAACTCTACAAAATCAAAAGAAATCTTGGAGATCCTCTGTAGCTCCACAAAAAAGGCTGTTGCAACCTCGTCTAGGTCATCTTCTTGGTGAACCTCATCACGAAACCATACAATAGTGTTGGGTGGGTCCAAACACACATGGAGCCCACACCCATTTGGCAAGTCACACAAGTGACTTAGAAAAGAAAAAAAAGAGTGTGAGTGGCAGTGTGTGCAATTGGGAGCAGCAGAAAAAATTAGAAGTGGCAGAGACTTTGGCCGAGAGCAGGGGAAGAAAAAAAGGGGAGTTCTTCACCTCCTTGCAAGCCTTGATCGGATAGCAAACGGAGTCCGATCTTGATGAAATTTCAGTATGTTGTTCTCCTCTTCAAGCTCTACAAAGTGAACGGAGCTGATCGTTGAGAAGCTTCATGGTTTTGGGTATTCATATTATACCCATTTGGTGAGACTTACCCACTTCTCTTCTAATTTGTTGCTTGTAATCCACTAGTATAGTGATGAGTTTGTTGTTGGAGCCAAGAGATATTGTTCTTGATGTTGCTGCTAGTGTGTTAGCCTCTAGTTTTATCTAGGGAGGAAGCTTGATTGTGAACCCATTATTGTTGATATAGTGGAAGATTTGACGGACTTCGGTCCCGTGGTTTTTACCCCATCTTGGGGGTTTTCCACGTATATTCGGTGTTGTGGTTGTGTTGGTTTTGTTGCTAGCATTA
>JAKUCV010002605.1:8897-43808 GCA_028386065.3 Turnera subulata | reverse complement strand
CTCATCCTACGGGATGAAAGCCCGCAGGTGAGGGGTGAGTCCGAAGTGCTCACGACAATGGAAAGACGATCAGTATGCACACTATAACTACTCAAGTCAAAAACACGGGCTAAACAGCCCAACCCAAAGACTCGACCCAAAACTGAAAAGACTCAAATAAAATCAATTGTCCAATTTTATCTTTCCGGGCCCCGTCACGAATAAGCTAGGGTCGTACCAGGTTATCAACCTGTTCCTGGTGCCAGATCAAAAAGAACCACGGATCAACATCCCAATATCAAACTCAGGGATCAACATCCCAATCAAACCGGCATCAACATGCCCATCACAAGTAACCCAGATCATGGCACCATAAAACAGTCACAAACCATCCGGTCGTACCTCTACTTACCACGTGACAATTATATCATCATTAAAACCAAACTCAGGGATCGACATCCCTAACCAAAATACCGAGGATCGACATCCTCATCACAATTCATTAATTATTCCGTTATATTTATTCCAAAGGACACAGAAAGTCGACACGGGGATAAACATCCCAAAAATACCAAAATACCAAATACTGGGATAAACATCCCGACAACAATCAAGATCACGGGATAAATATCCCGAACCAAACACAGCAACACAATACTCAACAATCAAAACAACCGAGTAATATAGGCACATATTGAAGGAAATCCATCCTCACCTTGGCCGATTACTCAACTCCGGAAAAAATGACCGGTACAACGCCGGCTCCTCGGGAAACTGCCCGATATCCAAAAACCTATACAACAAAATCATACATACACATAAATGCACATATTTGGTATGCAATGATGCCAATACTACGATATACACCCATCCCGGTTCTTACTCGATATTATTATCATTTATCGAAAATATTTAACCATACGTATATCCGAATATAATTTCGGTACTATATTTTAATTAAAACTCTTTCAAATAATTCCATAAAATAACTACAATTATCCAAAATAATAATTACTATAATTTTCCAGAAAAGTGATAAGCTATTTATAATTTCTAGAAAATATTTATAGTATTTATCTTTTTCTAAATATAAAATAATATTATTTTCCAACACAAAATATAATTACCTTTAATTTCCAAAATACATATTTATATACAAATACCACAACCATAATTTCCAGACAAAAATAATATACATATTAATTTTCCAGAAATTAATTTCAAGGTATATACATTTTTTCCAAATAACAATGGTTTTTCCAAACATAACTCAATTATTTATCCAAGTAAATATGTTTATATTTTCCTGAAAATTCCAGAGTTAAATTGGAAATTATTTTCTCAAAATAACTATATAATTTTTTTCCAAAAAGAAATACTAGAATATTAAATAAATACCTATATATACAGATTGTTTTTTTTAAAAGAAATATAAATCGGACTGGGCTGAACAGTGCCAGCCCAACCTACTCCACAGGCCGGCCCAAGGACAGGCCCGCGAAGCACGCCCGGCGCACAGCCCAGTACCCAGCCCAACAAACACAGCCCACAACCCGAATCTACACAGCGCGACCCGATAGCAAAAGCGGGTTCTCACCTCGGGTTGACGTAGCGGCGGCGGCGACAGGGCGACGAGCGCGAGCAGCAGCAACCGTGCAGGCGTCGCGAGGAGAGGGCGACCCCAACGGTGGTGGTAGCTGGGCGCGGCGTCGGCAGGCGGCGGAGCAGAAGCGAAGGAAGCAGGATCCACGTGTCGCAACTCGGGTCGACGGCGCGTGACGGTGGATCCGGCGACGGAATGCGACGGCGACAGCAGGGGTGAGGTCGCGCCGGCGTGGTGAAGGCGACGGTGTGGGCGGTGTGGCGAGTCTCGGCCGGAAACGCTCCGACGAGCACAGTGACGGCCCGAAACTAAGGTGATGCACTGTTACTCTTTTCTTTTTTTTTCCGAATTTTCTTCCTTTTCTTCTTATTTTCTTTCCTTTTCATTTTCTTGATTTTCTTTCTTCTTCTCTTCTTTTTTTTCTGTTTTATTTTTATTTCCTTCTTTTTTTTTCAATTCTTCCTCTCTGTTTTTTTCTTTTCTTCAGATTTTCCTCTTTTTCTTTTTCTTTTTTTCTTTTTTTTCTTTTTTTCCCCCCTTTTTTTTCCTCTTTTTTTTTTTCTCTCTTTTTCCTCTCTTCTTTCTCTTCTCTATTTTTTTCCTCTCTTCCCCTCCACCGGCTGCCTTCCTCTTCCTTTTTATAAACTGAAAAACACTATTAAGCTTGTGATTTACAAATAATGCAATTCGTCTGCATTACGGGCGAATCCGTTCGGACCAGAAAATAACCGATACCTCCTTAGTTATTTTCCGGTGTGATTTTCCGAGAAATTCCGAAACCCGAAAAATACCAACTTAGTTCCGAAAAATCAACGGGAAAATCACGAGCGCGGGAAAACCTTTGGTTTCGAAAAATGACTCCCGATTTACCTTGAATTAATTACCCAAGATTAATTCAACAGTAAATCACGGTAAATAGACTTTTTACAGTCCGGTAAAAATCCAAACTTTTTACCCGGGCTGTTACAAAAAATGAATGGAAAATTTAGTCAACTTATACTAAAGATTGGAAATGGAGAGGAAGATGGGTTGATTTCAATACCAGATGAAATGGCAGTTAATTACCAAACATATGAATTAGCTATTGCCTGATTACAAAAGTATATCCTTCCTTTCAAGAAAATGCAGGAAGTGTGAAAGGCAACTACTAAAGAACAAAATGAAAAAAAAGTTAGAATTGCAAGTTTAGAGGCCAAAAAAAGAAAAAACATCATCTGTATTGGAGATGAAGACAACTACGTACAACCAATTACGAAGAAATCAAGAAGGAAAAAGAATAAATTATTATTATTAGCTTATACACTACTATTATTATAATTAATATTTGAACCATATGCTATTATTTTTAAATTAAAAAAATTTTAGCATCTTATTATTATTGGTGATTGCGAGTATAAATAATTACTATTTACATTATATTTTTTTAAAAAAATATATATAAAAAACTCATATTCATATGTAAAGAAACAATACCATAGCTTATATACTACTATCAATATAACTAATATTTGAACAATATATTATTAATTTTTAATTAAAACAATGTTAGCATCTTATTATTATTATTGGTGGTTGTTAGTATAAATAATTACTATTTACATTATATTTTTTTAAAAAATAAAAAAAACTACCAATATTCATAATTTAAAAAGATAATATTATACCACGTGCGATGCACAAAAACTAGTTAAGAAAATATGACAAGCAAACTGGTGTCGCGGCTTACTTTACGCTTACCCCTCATCAAAAAGGTGTTGGAACAAAAAAAATTCACTACTTTCAGCCATGTGGCTCCTCTCAATCTGCCATATTCCCTAGTTTTTGTGTACGTTGCAGATGGTATAATAATAGTATGTGACATTATTATTTCCTAAAACATTGATTATCTTAATATAAGAACAAATTTAAAATTTTGCAGATAGGAAATGTAAAAAACGGATTTTTTTACCGGGATATGGATGTAAATTCCTCTTGCCATGATTGGGAACTCTTTGGCTTGATCTTGATATCCGGAGGTCCTGATCTCTATGCCTGGAGGACTTGATCTCTGTGCCTGGAGGACTTGATCCCTGTGCCTAAAGCACCTGCAAGACTAACAAGAAGGACCCGGGGAAGTCCAGGGTTGTGACCCCGGGAGGACCTCGGATGCCTAAGTTAGCAAAGGGGATTTTTCTCTATTAATTTGAGAGAGTATGGAGAGAGAGAGTTTTGAGAGTGGAGAATTGTATTCTCTAGAGTGAATTTCCTTGTGGAGAGTAGAGTTTTCTCCAGGAAGGATTTGGTGTGTTGAAACTCTAATCTTGCCCCCTTTTTATAGGGGTTTTTGGTGGTGAAGTATTAACTCCAGTTGTCCCTTCAACTCCATGTAACTCTTATAACGCTTATCATATTTTCCACATGGCTAAATAGCTAGCTGGACTGGTCCTGGGCCTTTTGTATTAGGTCTGGTCCTGAACTCCTATATTGGGCCTAGTCCTGGTCGTGAAATTTATCCCAATTGGGCTTTTAGGGTTGATTGGATTATTTCATTCCTCATCACAAGCCCCCAACTCTAAGGGATGTTGTGTAACAATTTTCCTTAGAGTTTATTACTTCCAAGGTATGCTTTTTTTTATCGTCTTTAGGCCATAGCTTGCCTTATTAGGCTAATTCAAATATGAGCTCCAATGGATTCTGAGCTGTGAGCTTTATTGTAAGACCAATTTGGAATTGGCTCGAACTCCAATTTGCTAAAGCTGAGAGCTCATAAAGCCCCCTGTGTAAGTGACCCTCTCGTAAGAAAGAGGTGGACTTTTTTAGAGCTCATATGTTGCGCTTTTCAGCATCTGCACTTTTTGGACCCGAGAGGCCTCTCTTAAATTTGTATAAAGCCCCCCATTAATTACTTATAATGGGATTTTTTTGCTTTGTTGTTATCTCATAAAGGTCTTCTTTTCTGGACCTGAGATGTGTATCCTTTGGTACCTCTGATATGAGGTCCTTAAATGAAGACACCTTTGACATATGGAGGGGACCTGATATATAGAGGACCTCTGAAAGTGGTGCCTCCTTCACGGTGCAAAGAGGACCTCAGAATGCGGTACCTTCTTTGTATGTTTCTTGATATGCGACCTTACTTTTTGGACTAGTTAGCCTTGGTCGTCTTTCTCTCTCTTTCTTTTCCTCTTTTTTGAGTATGCGACTTACTCGGGCTAGATATTGCCTTTAGTCGTCTTTCATTGAATGCGCGACTTACTTGGGCTATCATACCTTAGTCGACTTTCAAGACACGATCTTCTCTTTAGATCGTCTTTTACTATGCGATCTTTTTAGATCGTCCTTTTACTATGCGATCTCTTAGATCGTCCTTTCTCTGTGCGATCTCGTAGATCGTCCTTTTTCTTGCGACTGAAAACAGCTGTATGGGCTTTCATCATCTTTCTTTGCGACCAATATAGGCTGCATGACCTGTAGTTGTCTTTTTTGAATGTGGGATGTTCCCATTAAGTGAAGGTCCTTGGTTTGTTGCTTGGGACCTTGGGGCCTTTGGTCTCTTCAGGGACCTCTATTTACAACATCCTAAGGGACCTTGTTTCATGGGCCTTTTGAGGCTTTCAATTTTCCAAGGCTGTCTGAATGAGACTTTTGTGACCTATGATTTTCAATGTCTTTAAGGATCTTTGTATAGAGTGGCCCCTTTTAGCTGGGATCTTTGCTTTTGGGTCTTTAAATACTTTAGAGATCTCCGCTTTTTAGGGTTTGTTTGAACACCACCTTTCGAGACCTTTAATTTTCAAAGCCTTTAGATTTTTTTTTGGGACCTGATTTAAGGTCTTTGTGGATCTCGAGACCTCTGATTTAAGGTCAGGGATCTTAATTTTTGAGGTCGCTGAGGACTGTGGCTCAGGAGCTTTTTGGGACCTGAGGTCTTTTTGGATCTCGAGACCTCTGATTTCTAAGGTCAGGGATCTTAAATTTTTAGGTCCTTGAGGACTGTGGCCTTTGGGCTTTGAGACCTTTAATTTTCAAGGTCTTCAGAGATTTCAAGATCTTTGATTTTCAAGGTCTTTGAGGATCTCGGGACCTTTGATTTTCATGGTATCCTGGATCTCAATTTTAAGACCTTTGATTTTCAAAGTCTTTAGAGATTTTGGGATCTCTCTTCTTCAAAGTTTTTTTTTTGGGATCTCAGGACCTTTGATTTTCAGGGTCAAGAATCCTTATTTCAAAGGCCTCTAGGGACTGTTTCTTGGAGACATGTTTCCAAAGAAGCCTCATTTAGATCTTGGACCTTCTTTTTAGAGGTCTTTAAGGAGCATAGCCTTGAGCCCTTTTGGTGCCTGTGTTGACTAAAGGTCTTTGGGGATTTTGGAATCTTTGGCTTTCAAGACCTTTGTGGATCTCCTTTGGGGACCTTTTCTTTGGGGAGGTCTCCTTCTCCAGGGCTCTTGATGGAGATTCTAAACTGGAAAATAGTTGTGTTTGCTGTTACGCATTGCATAGACAAGCCCGCAACTTTGTAGTGCACGTGTTAGGTCGTGTCTTTGTATTGCGCATTTGAGAGCGAGTGCGCGGGTTAGGCCGCGGCTTTGGGAAGTACATGCGAGACTCCAACTTTTGAGTGCGGGTCTAAGCCCCGACTATGGATATTTGACTGACATTCTTTAGCAGGTTACTATTGCCATCTCTTATACCTTGCAAAGAGAGCTTTTGACCTTCCATTGAGGTCTTTCCTTTGCAGGTCCTCTCTTAGAGGTACTTAGTTTGGAGGACCTCAACCTTCTGAGCCTTCTATCATTAGGTTCCTCAGAGAGAAAGGTTTGATAAAAGTTTGACAACAAAGCTATGGAACTCCTTTAGTCAATAGCAACAGCAAAGTTTTGGGAAGTCTTTATTTGCGGGAAGAAATAGCAAGAATCATTTGATGGAATATAAGAAGAGAACCTGTGTTGGTTTCAACTTTTTTGGGGCGTAGAGACCTTTTAGGTTCTTCTGGCTTCACGCTTGGTGGAGTAACCCTTCAATTCTTGAATCTTGCTTTCTGCTTCTTCTTCCTTTTGACCATCCCACTTGCTTGTGAAAAAGCATTTACTTTTTGTGGAAAACACTACGTAGACCTTCTCTTCCATTGCTTTGCCTGCAATGTCATTATATGCCCTCGTTGTAGAGGTTCTTCTTTGGAGTGGTCTTCACTGACTCATTATGAAATATTGGTCCTAAGATTCCTCACTTGGGAATTCTCAAGGAATGTCCTCAAAGACTCATTATGGAAGCATTGCTTCTGAGGTCTCCTGTTTGGGAAGGTCCCAAAGAACTTTCATTTGAGATGAGGTATCCCTTATTTGGGAGATTTCAAGGAAGGTCCTCATTATAGAGGTTCCTTTTTAGAGAGGTCTCCATGAGACTTATTATGGAAGCATTGCTTCTGATGTCTCTTTTTTGGTAGGTCCTAAGGAACTTCCATTTTAGAGGACCATAAGGTTCTTCATTCCAGAGACCTCTAGGATCCTTCTTTGAGAGGTCCTTAGGGCTCTTTTGTTTAAGAAATCTGCATTCTAGAGATCTTTGTGGCTACTCGTAGCTCCTTTTCAAAACCGTGTTGGATTGTCTCGGCTTATTATGGGAAGAACCTCTTTGATTTGAGAGTAAGCACCTGGGTTGAAGATTTTGAAATAAGAACCTTGGTACTTTTTCTCTTCGCTGCCTCTATCCTAAAAAAGACCAGGTTTTTTTTTATGAATCAAGGTCCAACTTTTTTGTTGCAGTACCTCACTATCGCCTTTTATTGTAGACTTCTATTTTTCCTGAAATACTCTGGATCTCAAGGACTTTTTATGAGGAGGGGGAGCAATGTCCTCTTATAATAAATAGAGGCTCGATAATTTTCCTCATGACCTCTGCCAGTACTAAATCGGACATCTCCATTTTGGTAAGGGCAGGGCCTTAAGTTTGGCTTGAATGCTTGAGGTTACTCATGCCAACTTCATTGAGGATTCAGGCACGTCTCTCCACAGCTTTATGGCTATGAGGCTTGCAATCTTATTTGGTATATGAACCATCCAACTACAATACCTGTACATCTTTTTCAACTATCCAAGATAGGCATTCTTTATGTGAGTAAGCCAGCCAGGACCTGCTCTTTAATCGCCATCATGGACAAGTACTCCTTGTCAAAGATAGCACTTAGCTCTTTTGCTCATCTTGTGAGTCTTTTTGTGGCATTTGATTTGCCTTTCTCGTGGAGTGGACTTTGTATACCTCTTCGTGGCTTTACTTATAGACTTTGCCTGTACTACGAAGAAGGTCTTCGTTTTAGTGGCCTTTTTGTCTCTGCAATGAGGAAGTCCTGATTATTTGTTGCTCAACGGAGGTCCTGCCATCAGGTGGCTTCTGCAGGTCTTGCTGGTAGAGATCTCCCATCTTTATCTAGCTTCCGATGATGGGAATTCTTTTAAAGAGGACCTTCATGAATCTCTCAATGAGTAGGCCTTGAGGGTTTTTTTATGAAAACCTCCCACAGGTTTGATTCACTCCTTCATGCATGCGCAATAAGCATTGTGCCGAATTCTGGGCCTTGCAATGCATGTGATGCTTTTTCTTCCCTAGAGAAGACAGTATGTCGGGCACCTGTCTTACTGACTCATCGGGCATTTCATGCTTAAGCATTTGATTGCTGGTGGTCATTCTGCATATGTAACTTGAGTTACTTTGGGCTCTACATTGCTTGAAGCGAGCTTCTACAGCTTTCGACCAACCTTCGTTTTTATTATAATGGGATGTCCTAGTCCTAACCCCCAAGACTTCTTGAGCATGGAGTGCTTGGACCTATCCTCAAGGGGGAAGATTTGAACCTATCTTTCTTTTCGGCTCCTCCGATCTCGTGGACAGGCTAACTCGTTTTCTGAGATGTTTCTTGAGGAGTTTCTACTTTTAGAGTACCTTAAAGAATATTCGTCATGAAGACTTTGTAGTATCCAACTCCAGCTCCTTATGTTGCACAATTGCTTCCTGTATCTTGGTGCGATTTGGATACTAGAGCCTCTACTTGGTACTTCATGATTTGTGGCTCATGCGGCTATTATTTTTTTCCTCATGGATTTGAGTACCTCCATAGCTTGTTCAGCACCAAATGCTTCTAAATTTTCAAGAACCATGCTTGATAGTTCATAACTCTCGAATATTCTGTTCTTTACTAGGAGCTCTCACAATTTAGGTGCCTTTGACCTTCATTAGTGGACTTGGAAGCTTATAGCTCTTGGTATCTTACAGAATTAAGTACCTTTTCCAGGTGCTTGATAGCTTCTTGGAGCTTATCATTTTGCTTAAATGCTCTCCAAACCTTGCTTTAGCACGTAATCCAATGTGGTTTCTCTGGACTTGGTTTGGATTGCCCAATTTGAATGTCTCTCCACTATTTGTCGGCTCATGCTGACTTTGGATTTTGTCAATTTCGGAACCCCTGGCTCTCTGTTGGATATTTGGTGAATTCGGTTCCCCAATCATTTTAGAACTTCCTTAATTTGAGCTCCATGAGGTTTCTCCGCACCTCATCTATTTCAGGACCTGCAGCACCTCATCTATTTCAGGACCTGCAGTTCCTCATCATCACGTGGACATTTGGGGACCTGCAGTTCTTTCTCGTCCTCGAACACCAGGGACTTCCATTGTAAACTTGTTTGCTTGGTTTTGGCTTTTCGTTGGACAATTGGCCGACTTTGAAATCTTTTTGGTTTCATAAGAGAACCCTTAAGCAACTGATGCTTCTGTGGAAGTTTTGAATAGCTTCTAGCCTTTTTGGGATTTCAAGTAGCCTCTTTCTTTGTAAGAGACCTCTTTCGAACTTAGGCTTTTCCGAAATTTTGCTGGTCAACACCTGATGCGCATAGGACCTACATGGGCTTCTTGGCACACTTCTGCAATCGATGCACTAAGCATGTGCCTTTGTTGTGATTTTGCGGCTTGTAGGGGCTACAAAGCCTTTCATGGCTTTAGAGCTTCCTTGTAGGAGCTTGTATGGTGCTGATTGCATCTTCTTATCCTGAGCAAGTTCATCAGAGGTCCTTCTCTTGGGTGAGCTTTAGATTTACTTGAGCGAGACCTATTGTTTTTTGCTTTGGTATTTACATGGCCATTTTTGCAGTTTATGGCTCTTCGCGGCCTAACGCTTTTTGGTATTTGCAAAGCCGTATGCAATATATAGGGTCTTTTCCACAAGTTTCTTTTTTTGTTTCCCTTGATGAGGACCTGATTCACTTTTCCTTGTGAGAACCTCTATTTTATGGTATAGAGGGGAGGACCTGAACTTCTGACCTCGTGGATAACAATCATGTGCTCTAATTGTATGAGCTTGATTATTAAGTTGCATCATTCAATGGGATATGGCGTGCCATATGCCAAGGCGATGATTTGTTGCTATCGAGTTTTCTTTGGATAAACTTCGATTTCTTTTCGAATGGGTGTTAGACCTCTAGACCCTTTAGGATCTAGACCTATTGAGACTTTAAGATATGGACCTCTTAAGCCTCTTGGATCTGGACCTCTTGAGCCTTTAGGATCTAGACCTCTTGAGCCTCTTGGATCTGGACCTCTTACACCTCTAAGATCTGGACCTCTTGAGCCTCTTGGATCTGGACCTCTTAGAGCCTCTAGGATCTAGATCTCTCGAGCCTCTAGGATCTAGACCTCTTGGAACTTTTGAATCTGGACCTCTTGAGTCTTTTAGATCTGGACCTCTTGAGCCTCTTGGATCTGGACTTCTTGAGCCTCTAGGATTTAGACCTCTTGAGCCTCTTGGATCTGGACCTCTTACGCCTCTAGGATCTGGACCTCTTGAGCCTCTTGGATCTGGACCTCTTAGAGCCTCTAGAATCTAGATCTCTCGAGCCTCTAGGATCTAGACCTCTTGGAACTTTTGAATCTGGACCTCTTGAGTCTTTTAGATCTGGACCTCTTGAGCCTCTTGGATCTGGACTTCTTGAGCCTCTAGGATTTGGACCTCTTGAGCCTCTTGGATCTACACCTCTTGTCTTTGGTTTTGCTTTCAACCTCAGGGTCTACTTTGTGTATCCCACTTCTTTGAACTCTATAAACACCCTTGTTTGTTGTGTATTTAAAGAGGTAAAGGACCTGTATGACAGGATTGCGGGGCTTAGGCGTCAAATTTCTCCACCTTTTTTGCCTTGTCCTTTTGTAGAAGGACCTTGGGGACCTTTATTTTTTAACTCTAGGAGGCCCTACCATACAGATCTCCTTACTTGAATGAGAGTTTGATGTGGCTATGATGGCTCCTTGGAACTCGTTGGATCTGAGTCAACTCTTATTAGGCGAGCCTTGGATCTTATTCAGATCTTGCTACAACCTCCTCTTTCTAGCTGGGTTGATTTAGATCTAATTGGATTGGTGTAGATCTGCTTGGATTTAACCAAATTGGCCTTGGATCTAGTTGCACTTTATGTAGATCTTAATTTGATCTAGTTTCTTCTCCTTCCTCTAGTGATGAGTGGAGTCTGTTGTGGTAGTTGCAACCGATTTTGACCTTGTTTCCATTTTGCAAGTTTTTTGGCTATTGCTTGCTAGATCTGGTTTTGACTTGCCGTTTTTTCTTATCACATGGGAGATCTACGGGCTCTTTTTTGGTTCCTTCCATATGTCCTGCCTCTACAATACCTCATGATGGGAGTGTGTGCGAGTTGGCTGGAATTTTTGGACCTTTGGCCAAGGTTCCACTATTGGGAATGATTTAGGTGGTCAGAGTACCTCCGGTGATCAGATTACATCCTCAATGGTTAGTGTACCTCTGGCGATTTGAGTACCTCTGGTGGCGGAGTACCTCTGGTTGGTAGAGTACCTCCAGTGACTAGAGTTCCACAAATTATTGGGTTGGACTCTACTATTGGTCCTGATTGCTCAAGTGGAGAAGCCATGGCTTTTTGTCCATTTCCCACAGACGGCGCCAATGTAAAAAACGAATTTTTTTACCGGGGTATGGATGTAAATTCCTCTTGCCATGATTGGGAACTCTTTTTCTTGATCTTGATATCCGGAGGTCCTGATCTCTATGCCTGGAGGACTTGATCTCTGTGCCTGAAGGACTTGATCCCTGTGCCTGGAGCACCTGCAAGACTAACAAGAAGGACCCAGGGAAGTCCAGGGTTGTGACCCCGGGAGGACCTCCGATGCCTAAGTTAGCAAAGGGGATTTTTCTCTATTAATTTGAGAGAGTATGGAGAGAGAGAGTTTTGAGAGTGGAGAATTGTATTCTCTAGAGTGAATTTCCTTGTGGAAAGTAGAGTTTTCTCCAGGAAGGATTTGGTGTGTTGAAACTCTAATCTTGCCCCCTTTTTATAGGGGTTTTTGGTGGTGAAGTATTAACTCCAGTTGTCCCTTCAACTCCATGTAACTCTTATAACGCTTATCATATTTTCCACATGGCTAAATAGCTAGCTGGACTGGTCTTGGGCCTTTTGTATTGGATCTGGTCCTGGACTCCTATATTGGGCCTAGTCCTGGTCGTGAACTTTATCCCAATTGGGCTTTTAGGCTTGATTGGATTATTTCATTCCTCATCAGGAATACAGCTATTGATTTATGAATAAATAAAAAAAGACTAATTGTATTGTATGCAATTCTTTCCTAACTTTTTAGTTCCTCGCTCATCATAATTTTACATAAGACTCCTTATATCCTTAATTAATTTTTAATTGAATTCTTTGTGTTATATGTAGTGTACGCTATAATATTATTTTTTATTACATATAATGTTTATCTTTTTAAATAGGAACAACAATATTATTAATAATTACAAGCCACGGATTGATATTTTAGTAACTTATTTTTTTTCTTTTACGAACTCATCTTCTAAAAGATGAAGATTTGTCAAAAATTTCTTTATAATATTTTTTTCCTCTTACTCACTTATATGGTTATGTTTGATTTGTAAGTCTCCCAAGACTGCCACACAACAAGATTTCTCATCAATGACGATATAATCAGCCTTCCGGGAGTCGCCCGAAAATCGGAGAGACAATACGTGAGGCCCAAATGTACGTGAGGCCCAAATGAGTCAGTCGATGTTTGGTCCAAGAGCCCAGCTGCTCTTCGTTCCTCATGGGGGCAGCGACCACGGGAGCATCACCATGTCGCAAACCATTCCGTCCTAGCCGAACCAACGGCTTCGCTATCACGTGTTGGAACCGAGAGTCACCCAAAAACCGGGGAGACAATACGTGAGGCCCAAATGAGTCCCATACGCGTGACTAGGACACCACTCTGTAACCCAACCTCAAAGTATTAAGTACATAAGTCCACTACATTTATATGTTACCCACTTATCCTCTTTGTTTTCGATGTAGGATACACCACTCACACTTGTATTTCAAGCAATGCAAGACTACCATAACCAGGCCACCACCATAGTGCATGCCAATGCCCCGGTGGTTTCCTGGAATATCTATCCATAGAAACAATAAATAAAATAAAGGAAAGCGATGTTCAAAAAAAAAATAAAGGAAAGCGTGTTGAATTATTTTTAGTCAATAATGATTATTATATTCGCCTATTGCTTTGTTTTACTAGACGTAATCGACGACTTTCTATGTTACTTGGTGATTCTTCTCCTCTATCTCATTACTCCTCCTTGCTTGTGCTTCGGCGTTGGCTCCCTGATTTAATCTGACCTTTTGGATTACGAACTCTGATCAGAAAAAAAAAAAATTGGTCCATGATTTCTTGATCACCAACAAACATCCTTCTGCTATCAGGAATACTTTTGCTACCCATCTAACTAGAAAGGTATGCTTTACATCATCTGTTTTTCTCTCCAAATTAATTAGTCTTTTGATTGTTTGTTTCCATATTTGTTTCCTGGCGTAGGAACTATAATTGTGACTGTTTCAATCGGTTTCACTTTACTGTCCTGAGTGACTTTGTGAAATAACTAATCTTTGTTCCTTGTGTTGTTCTTCTTGCTTAGTCGCTGGTATATAATTCTACAGCTAGCATGTATAGTACGTACATAATTGTTCAGCTATCCATTTGCAGATCCAGGAGGCAAACAGGGTGAGAGTGTGTTGGCCAGAGAACCTGAGCTCGAGTCTTGGTAATTCATTCATCCGAGTCTCCTCATAATTACTTGCAACTTGAGAATGTGTTAACTCTCTTATGTCTGTCAATGATTAAGTTCACGTTTTCTCCTAATGTCCAATTTGGCTTGTATTCTTTTTATCTTCAACATTCTCATAGTGAGCATTTTTATGGAACAGGGCCCAAACAATAGGACAACAAAAATGCCAAGGGATAAAAATCCGCTCTGGATTCACTCTATAATAGTGCGTGGTCGTCGGAAGTGCAAATATTGTGAGTATACATTTTCATCGCAAGGTGATTTTTCAAGGTTCAGAGGACATTTAGCCGGTGTAAGTGGTGAAGGAGCTCGACCTTGCAAAAATGCTCCTGTTAAGGTACAACAAGAAGCCCATGAACAAATTCGCAGTAAAAGACTTAAAGCAGCGGAAGTTGTAACCCATGATCAAGGACAAGCCAGCGCGTCCCAGGAAATGGTGCCGGGCGTGCCAAGGTCGAGCAATTCAATTCCTGCGGGGAGTGATGCTTTGAACACTTCAAGGGAAAACAGAGCAGGCCTAACGCAGCAACTATTGCCAGTGCAAAGGTCAAACAATTTGGACTCCATGGTGCAGGCTCAAATTCTTGAAGAATTGAGACGGCGGGAGGTGATACAAGTACAACCCCCAAGTTCCTCTTATGGGGAATCCCGGATTCCACCTCAAGCTCCTGAAAATCCATTGGCTCAAGAACTCATGTACGATGTCCCTGAGATATCTTCAATTCCTGCAGGGAATGATTCTTTGAACACTTCATGGGAGAACACAGCAGGCCCAACGCAGCCGGGCTTCACAAGAATGCCGGGTTCAAGCAATAACGATGCCAGAACTACATTTCCAATTGAGGACGAGGATGCAGGACAAGCAGTAGACTGGGAACAATATTTCAATGGTGACCCCATTCGGCAATCTCTAACACTTGATGATCAAGATCCCCGTTGTCAAGTAATGCCAAGTTCCTGCAATGAAGAGGTCAGAATTGCAGATCCAACAAATGCTCCAACAGAAACCTCCCAGGAGAATCCAGTGGATCAAGGACAAGGACAAGCCAGTGTGTCCCGGGGAATGGAGGTGGAGCCTCCAATGCTTGAACAATTGGAAATACTATATGGAACGACTGCGGCTATGTATGAACAATTTCAACAACCTGCACGCGATAACAACAGAGGCATCTCTAGTTCAGACATGACTATAAAACACACTTTAGTGACTGTACGAGAGCCACTTGGTGAAGGATTTGAAAGAAATAAGGAAGAGATTTGGTCTTTGCTGAGGAAGGATGATGTCTCCATCATTGGAGTTCATGGCATGGGCGGAGTTGGCAAAACCATATTGATGGAACACATACACGATGAGCTTCAAGAAAGATCACCTCATCCAGTTTATTGGATCACAGTAACACAGGATTTTAGTATACACGGATTGCAAGATAAGATTGCCGAAGCTATTAATTTTAACATATCATACCAAGAAAAGAAAACAAGGGCAGCAATGTTGAAGGCAGAATTGATGAAAAAGCAGCAATTTTTCCTTATTTTAGACGATTTGTGGGATGATTTCGAACGGGAGGAAGTCGGAATTCCTGTGGTGGCAAATGGATGCAAGTTGCTTATTGCAACTCGAGAACTTGGTGTTTGTAGGCGGATGGGTTGCCATAAGGAGCAAATAATCAAAGTGAATCTTCTTTCTGGGGAAGAAGCTTGGAAGTTGTTCAAGAAGGTACTTGGACCGTATGACGTGAAAGTGAAAGAAGAATTGGTAAAAGCTGTTGCAAGGGAATGTGCCCGTTTGCCGCTTGGTATCAAGATGATGGCAGGATGCTTGAGAGACGCAAATAGCCCAAAAGAATGGGAGGATGCATTACGCGACCTAGAACAATCAAGAGTTGGAAATGGTGACCCTAAACAAAAGGTGTTTGAAATACTGAGGATTAGTTATGACCGTTTGAATGATGAATCTCTGAAGGAATGTTTTAGATTCTGTGCATTATTTCCAGAAGACTTTGTGTTCGAGAGACGGTACTTGATAAATCGCTTGATTGCCAACGGGATAGTAAAAAGAGACGATAGGAGATATATGGAAATCAACAAGGCCTATACCATGCTTAAGAAACTTGAAAATGCTTGCTTACTGGATACGGATGGTGGCACAGATATATATGGTGACACATGCTTGAAGATGCATGACTTGATTAGGGATATGGCTGTTCAAAAACTCAGAGAAGGTTTAGTTATGGTTGATTCTGGGAGGGGACTAACAGAATTACCAGAAGTGGAACATTGGGGGAAGGATCTGCGGACAGTGTCGTTGATGAGCAACAATTTTAAGGAAATTCCTTCTAGCCATTCACCGAATTGTCCACATCTGTCAACCCTTCTACTATGTCACAATCGCCGTTTGGAAAGCATTGCAGACTCGTTTTTCGAGCACTTTTCAAGCCTACAGGTTCTTGATCTTTCTGATACATCTATTAAGAAATTGCCGAGTTCCATCTCTAATCGTGTGACACTCACTGCATTATTGTTGAATGGTTGTGAAGAGTTAAAGGATATACCATCGCTTTCGATGCTTACAGCATTGAAGACGCTGGATCTCCAAGGATGTGGAATTGAAAAGTTACCCGAAGGCATACAGTTGCTGCATACACTCATTTATCTGGATCTCGGTGATTGTAAAAAACTACAGCAATTCCCTGAAGGTATATTACCAAAATTGGCACATTTGCAATTGCTCAGGGTCTACCATAAATTGCCACTTGAGGCCGAGGAGGTGAAAGGCTCGAGTAGATTAGAAGAATTGGGATGTCGATTCTGTGATCTTATTGAATTCTATAACTTTCTGCATTTTCAGAATCAGGGTTTACTACGCACATATCATATCATGGTGGGTCCAATTACTTCAGATGGTATTTTAAATTATAGTTCTCAGGTGGAAAAATTTGTTGGCTTTTCTACGTGGAACTTCAGCAGTGAAGATCAACCTTCTGCACTTCCAAAAGACATTGAAGAGCTGAGTTTGGAAGGATGCGAAGGTGCAGGGACCTTGGCAGACATTTTTGCTTTCAATAATGCAAATGAGTTGAAGGTCATTACTATGACGGACTGCCGTGGTATAGAGTGCTTGGTGTCATGGTCTAGGTTATCAGCTGGTGTATTTCAGAAGCTAGAAGAAATAATCCTTGAAGGCCTACAGGATCTAGAAGAGCTTGTTGGTGCTGGAAATAGTGTTCTGCAACAGTTGGCATCTAATAGCACCTTTTCTCATCTTAAGACGCTTTGTCTAAGTAATTGGCACAAAGTGACAGCGCTGCTCCAGCCAGGCTTGGTGCCCTACCTCCAGAATCTGGAAGAGATTGATGTCTATCAATGTGTGGGGATGGTAGAGATAATAGCTAGTGGAGAAAGAGAAGAGAATATGGGTGGTGGGGGAGAAAGCAGCAGCATCAACACGCAGAATGACTCAATACCCGATTTTGTCCATTCAGTGCTCGAGCTTCCCAGGTTAAGGATATTAAGGCTACGCTATTTGCCACGACTGGAACGCATTTGTAACCGAGTGCTGATCTGTGATTCCCTGAAAATTCAAGCGACTGGGTGTCCAGAGCTACACGAGATGCCAATAATCGCAGCAACACATGATGAGGCTGAAAAGCTTCATCATTTGGAATTATGGATGGCAGGTGCCATCAGGTGCATAGATGGGGTTCCACCAATATTTGCCTTTCTCAAGGAACTTCATATCATTAGCTATCCAGCAAGCGTAACGAAGCTATTCACTGTGAGTTTGTTGCCAACCCTCCAAAACCTGGAAGTGATTGAAGTAAGTATTTGTGATGGAATGGAAGAGATAATAGCAAGTGAAGAGGGAGAAGAGACTAACAATAACATGGGGGGTGAAGAAGAAAGCAGTAGATGGAATTGCAGTCCAAACAGTTCTAAATTCGCACTCCCCAAGTTAAAGGAATTAACCCTTTCGAATCTGCCACAACTGGAGAGCATTTATAGCGGGTTACTGATTTGTAATTCTCTGGAGAAGGTTATGATCTGCCACTGTGGCAAGCTAAAGAGAATACCGATATCCCTCCCTGTCCCGTCTCTTAAAAATCTGCAAGTTTCTCCCAAAGAATGGTGGGAACAGGTGGAGTGGGGCCATCCCATTGCGAAGCTTGGTCTCCCGACTACCATGCCCTCGCTCCTATCCCGAATGGCAGGTCTAGTTTATGGTGGAATATTGACTGGAGAATTCAATTAAGGTAATGCGACTTAATATCCAAAGGCATTTTTTCCCCCTTGATTCCACTATAATATCCTCTTTTTTATGCTTTTATTATATTTCATTTCCCAATTCAGCTTAACTAACGTCCTTGGTTATCAATTCTTTTGGAAATGAAATGTTAGATTTTGATTTTTTTGTTGCACTCTCAGTTGTTTGACCATTTGCAATTCTCATAGGTTTTGGGAATCGGCAGAAGATGATCTGTGGGCAGGTGGTCACCATCAGTAGTATTCTGGCAAATGCATATAGCAGTCTCTGCTCTTTTTCTTATCCCTTGTCCCAAAATGCTTATAAACAGCCCTGGAGTTGTTCTTTATCCAAAGAAGACGCACAAAAAAAACAAAATGTCTATGATTAGTTTAAATCATCATTAACGGCATCGATTTGTGATTTCAAACAGACAATTGGATTCCATGTGTGCTTAAATCAAGCATTGAATAAATTACTTGATGTTACTACTTGGTCAGCTGTTTGTTCTCCTTTTTTGGGTTCAATTCCCCGTGGTATATATTTAGCCTATAATTTTTAATTTCTGTTTCTCAGTTCTTCAAGTTTATTCAGTCTCCATGGATCCAGAATAGCCATGTTGTATTTTCAATATACACAGAAATGTTGCAATATAATGTCATTAGGTAAATTTCTGCCATATAGAGTTGTCACATTGGATATGAACCTATATACTGGCATTAATGTAACTGAAATTGCCTCTTGATTCTTTTCATTTTCTTTTTCTTCATATGATCAAGGTGTTGAAGAAGTCCATTTAATTGTGCCTGTACTTCTCCATTCCGAAGTGGTATTGCAGACTTAGGATAGATGCTCAAAAACTTGCCACAGACAACCATTAAGCTTCTAAAAGGCAATGTTGATTCAAGATGTCGGGTGTTTGATGTTAAAATGAGCTTTTGGACCATGTGGCATTTAAAATTTAGAGGAGAATTTCATCGACAAGGAGCAGATGCTTTAGTTTAGGTTCGCTTTCTCTGCTTTAATGTTCATTTTCACTTGGTATTATATTTACATTTTATAAAAAGTTTTACCATTTCAGGAAGCTCACCACCAGTCCATGCTTTAGCTAGAAAGTTGGTTTCTTCATGTGTAGTATCAGCAGAGGAGATCTGGTTTCAGTTCTAGCAGTCATTGGGAAACTGCAGAATGCAACATCCAACCATCGTATATTGCAAATGAATTGGAAGCCCATTGCAGACCTTCATTCTCTGGATCTCGTCTGATATCCATACTTTGAGAATCTTTAATTCCAGCCGGTAGGCATAGTATTTTAAGGTATTTCACATCTCTCCACTGCTCTTTCTATCTAATTGTCCTTCTATTGTTGAACTTGTGATTCATCCATATCCAAGCATCAACGTGCCTTCCTGTCCAAGCTTGCATCTAACTGCAGGTATTTCACATCACTCCCAGTTGTTTGACCGTTTGCAATTCTCATAGGTTTTGGGAACCGGCAGAAGATGATCCATGGGCAGGTGGCCACATCATATACATATATAGCAGTCTCTGCTCTTTTCTTATTCCTTGTCCCAAAATGCTTATAGACAGCCCTGGAGTTGTTCTTTCTCCAAAGACGACACACAAAAGTAAACAAAACTAAATATCTATGGTAAGTTTACATCATCATTAATGGCATCGATTTATGATTTCAAACAGACCACTGGATTTCATGTATGCTTGTTTAAATCAAGCAATGAATAAATTTCTTGATGTTACAACTTGGTCAGCTGTTTGTTCTCCATTTTTGGTTCAATTGCCAGTGGAATATTATTTAGCCTACAAATATTAAGTTCTGCTGTTCAGTTCTTCAAATTTATTCAGTCTCCATAGATCCAGAATAGCCATGTTGTATTTTCTATATACACAGAAATGTTACACTGTTTTATAACATTAAGTAAATTTTTAGCTGCTAAAATGTTACTCATGGTTCAGGATGAGAGTACAGGCCTGTTTATTCAAACCATATTGGGTTGGCAACTCTCTACTGTGATTTTACAGCATGGAAATCAGTTTCAGAAGTTGGATGTTTAGAAAACAAACCAACAGGGTAAGAAAAGATCTCTCCTTTCTGCAGATGATGAAGTCAATTATATTGACAAGCTAGCATATACATGTTTCAGGACAAATGAGAATAACACCGCTTTATTAGAACAAGTAGTGAAACAAGAAAATGGCTCCTCTATTATATTTCTGAGATTGTGTCAGATATGGAAACCTCAAGAGACAATGTACTAAATATGGCTTCCTCTTCATTGTTTTGCAGGTCCAAGTTACTATTGGGAACCGGTGGAGTCTGGAGTGGGAGTGTGGGACCATCCTGAGTGCTAAGAATATCCTCCACATCAGTGTCATTTCCTTTGTTACTAGAATCCAAGTGTTGTGCTACTATTTCCAGGACAAACAGTTGACGGCGCACCAGATTCTGGATGTGGCAACCAACATGCTGGCCGCGTTCCATGCTGCGACGACTAATGACCTATCCTCTGATTCTTGCAGCAGGGCCTGCTCCTTCACTGAGATTTGGCGCCCACCTACCACAGGCTTCTTCAAATTGAATACTGGTGCTGGTATGTTCTCAAATGGACATGCTGGATTCAAAAAAATTGGTGCCTGTCTTGACCCGGAAACAACTGAAGCAAAGGCTGCCATTTTTGGCTTGGAAGCTGCAGATTCAACCACAGTACAGAGCCCACATGAGAGTTGGGCCAAACAATGCCAAAGCCCACATTAAATTTGGGCCAAACAGTGCACCACAACTGAAAATTCAAGCAAGTTCTATGTATTGCTGAGAGGTAAAATTTGTCCACAATGCACTGCCAAAATTATGATCAAGATAAGAGTAATATGGTAGTATCATATCAACTTTTTTTTATGGGAGTATCATATCAACTTCTCTCATCCACCAACTGGAAAATTTGAAAACACTTAGCAGACAATTAAGCAACCTAGCAAAACCTATAGGCCATTTAAGCAAAATTCATCAAACTACTGAGAGTTCCAACCTACAAATATTCAAGAAAGCTAAAGGCACATTCAAGCAAAAATTCATCAAAGTAAGTACACAGAGTTCCAAACTTCACAGCCGAGGGCGTGCCTGGAAGCGAATAGAGAACATTGCAAAAATTGCTCCCAAGTAATACAACACAACCAGGGCCAGGCAAAGCTTCATCATCCAACTTCCCGAGAAGTAGTACTCCATGGATGCGATTAACATAAAAGGCATGGAGATGAATGCTCCGTCACATATTGCCTTCATGAGTTCAAGACCATTGTATTCCTCTGTTTCTTCCTCATGCTCATGCTTATGCTCCCCCCTCTGTTGCTTTTCCTGTGCCTCTTTCATCAGCTTCTCCTTCAACACTCTCTTCAACCCCTCCTTCAGCCCTTTTTTCCATTCCTTCTCCAATTCCTCCTTCAATTCCTCTATTTCAGCTTTGCATTCATCATAAAGCATTTGCTTCAAAATATCTCGCTCAGCTTTGATAACCTCCAAAGTCTCTTGCTCACCTTCGGTATCCTCCAAGGTCTCCCTGCCAAATGCCCCCACCACTCAAAATCCATATAACACAGGGACAATGGTGGAAAGAAAACCCATACAGAAATAGAAAGCCCTGTTAGGAGATAATGATAGACTTGTATATTAGATGTGATACACATGTAACTAATACCCATCCTCACCAAGGTTAGAAACCCATCTATAACAGACGACGGTGTATATAATAAGCATCATATTTTCCTATAACCCCAAAGTCAGTTTCAAAGAAATTAAGTTCCCTCTAGTCTGATTCTAAAAAGCTAATTAAAATAGCTAAGAAACAGCAGAAAAGGGAGGTAAGTCAAATCCCTCCTCTCTAAACTATACTAAACTATATAGCATCACAGAAATAAAGAATCACATATCAATATTTATGAAAAAGAAACAAAGACCATTACACACACAAATGCTTAAAGAAACAATGAAGAAACACAGTAAAGGGTTAATGGAACTCACCGGCTGGGCAGAAGGAATTCAAAGATGTCTCCTTTCTCTGTCTCCTCCCCTTCCCCGACCTTAAAGCTCCCTCCTTTCCCCTCCTCCTTCAAGCTCCTCATATCTTTCTTTTCACCGGAAGCTAAGGAAGAAGAACCCTGTTCAAAGTTCCCTCCTTTTCCTGTGTCTTTCCCCTCCTCAACCTTAAAGGTCCCTCCTTTCGCCATATCAAGCTCTCCTTTGTCTCCCTTCAAGCTCTTCATATGTTTCTTCTTCCTTTTCCCCACAGAGCAGCGCCCTCCTTGCTCCCCGTCCACCGTGATTTCCTTAGGCTCTGAAGAAGGGGCCTCCCCTCCTCCTCCTCCTTTTTCTTGCTTCTTCAAGAAGCTGAAGCTAAAGCTAAAGAAACCACTCTTCTTTCCTTTCTCTCCATCAGCATTTCTCTTACTCCCCATTTTCTTACTCCTTAGTATCGACGAGAAAGAACAAATCACTCGTTTGTTTGTATGGGAGACGCTAATGTTTATGGTTTGTGTCTTAATATGCAGAGGAAAATAGAAAAGCCCAATTAAGGAATTATACAAAGTGGACTGCCCAAATTATCTAACGGGAGTAGGTTCCCGTGGGCTGGACTTACAATGAGCCTAGCCCAGTTCTAATTTCCAGCCCAAAATTCCTTTGCAACTGCCCATTGTTGAGCCATGTTGTATTTTCTATATACACAGAAATGTTAAGACTATTATTGTTATGAACAATTGGAATTGAGTTTTGAATTCATGGAGAAAAAGAAATCAAGGAGAAGAAGAAAGTTTGAGAGGAAGAGGGGTAACGGGTAATGACCCGGTTTTATTCCTTCTCTGTGTTTTTTTTCCAATCAACAATTATATATCTTACATATATATATAATAATGATTAGTATATACTGGTATGTATTTAGTATGTATACAATGACATACATACATGTTATAATACATGATTTTATAACACTCCCCCTTGGATGTCATTGTGTTGTGAGGTAGAATACGCTTTGGGAGTACTGCCTCATTAAAAACCTTACCAAGAAAAACCCAGTGGGATAAAAACTTGGTGAAGGGAAAAAGAGTGCAGTGCGTATTCTACTCCCCCTCATTTTGGCCTCTATTGATTGCTTGATGTCGTTGTATGCCAATTTGTCCTTGTCAGCTTCTGGTGACGTGTATTATGTCTGATCACTTTTAGGTACTTCATCACTTCAATTTGGCAAAGTTAGCAGCATAATCTTCATAATTTTGTCGTTGGAGCATCTGTCTTGCCCTCTTGCTTTTGTAGTCCAGTGATGCAACAACTTCATGTGTAAAGTTGTAGTAGTTATCCACCTGTGCCTTTTATGGATCAAGAGGAGATCGGCATCTGTAAGAAATAACTCTTCTTTCTTCGGGTTTACAGGATTATCATAACGCCACATCTTTTATATCCCGAAGATAAGAGCGAATTCACATCTTGCCAAATAGGCTTAAGTCAAAAGCTTCAGGCTTTATAATAAGGTACTCCAAGACCAATTAATAGCACGGTATTTAGAGGCCTCTTCTGGAGTGCCAATCATAAATAGATTTATCCATACTAAAAAAAAATGACTGAAAACATCAATTCAGTTCTATCTTGTTATTTTCCCGGGAATTAGTTGCTTCAGGCAACTTGGATCCTTCAGGGATCTTCATGACTTATGGATCCATAATAATAGGCTGTAATAGCATTCACTAGATGCATTTCTAATACTTTTCATATACTGCCAGACATATCAAAATAATTGCATCCACCACAGGGGAGTATATCTCCTCATAATTAATACCTGGTCGTTTGGGTAAAAACTTTGTGCCACAAACCGTGCTTTACATCTCATTATTTATTTATTTCCGCACAAATACCCTTTTATGACCAATAGAATTTTTACACCTTCTGGTGTACGGACTACAGGTCCGGAAATTTCTCGCTTCGGGCGAGTCCAATTTCTCGCTTCGGGCGAGTTCAATACAGCCTTAATTGTATTTCTATATTTTGGCCAATTATACTGTGCCTACATTCGTAGGTTCATGATCCTCATTTCATTTAGCGCTATATTAAACATAAATATTCCGTCGACGGTTATTTCACATCGGTTCCATCTTATTCCTGACACTGTAATTGAGATCTCATCATGCTCATTTATTTCAGGTACCTGAGTTACTTCTGGAAATTTATCAATTGTGTCAGAGAATCAACCTCTTCTGGAGGACTTTTAATTCAAACCTCTACTGGAGGTCTTATTTTCTCACTGGGGCCATCTTATCACTTTTGCTCCTTTTTCTCTATCGAGAATTTCTTTTCTTTTGGAACCGAGTATAATCCATATGGATTCATTTGCATACTTATATTGTTCTTCAGGAACATCAAAACAGGAGCATTTGCAGCTGGTATATAGTCACATATTTCAAATAAATATGTCTGGCAAATGACTTACTAATCTTCTGCAAATGAATCATTTCTTAGAACTTCAGGTTCATACTAATATTCGAGGATCAAAAATTAAATATTGATAAGTCATTTCAATAATTTCTTGATCCAGCTGCTTATTTTCTCTCCCCCTGATGTTGGGTAAAACATCAACTAATAAGCAAATATTGCTATAAATGAATCTCCAATCCCCTGTCATAGGTTTCAATTATCTTTATAATATATGGAGATACATACCCAACGTAGATTCCCAATCTTCTTTAAGGGACCAATTTCACAATCTTGTGGTGGAGCATTATATAACTCAAGGTCCGAAGATGGGAGATACTATGTATGTGACCATTAATTAATTAAATGGGGGGTTCTTATAACATCATGTTGGCTTGATGCACAGTGTTGCTGCATATAAAATATCAATTTCTCAAGCAATAATATTTCATCAACAGTCGTGCAATCAATTGTCAATGTTCCCCCAGATTTGTTTGGGTTTATTTCCAATGATATACAGTCTCTTATTGATGAAATATCCCAGCATTATCTAGACATATAGTCTAGTAACATAAGTAGGGACATGTGCCCGCAAGTGGCATAATAAGTGCGCACTTATGCCAACTTTCGTCACACAATAAACCATCTAGTCGATGCATCGTAAAAATTACCTAGATGGTTAACACCGCGGATTGATCAGTCCGCGTTCATGTCCCTGAATTATTCTTAAACTTGCTGGTGATGCTAGGCCATTCTCATCTTAGGAAGGCCGTATAATAAATTTTGCAGCAAACAAACCTATGAAAATTTATTGATTATAAAAACTTCTGGTTTTTCAATCAATGATCAAAACAAATTTTGTGCATCATAATTGAACCGGGATGGCCCATCCGGTCATGCCAAACAATAAATCCATGAACCAACTTCAAGTTGGTGTCAGCTTCAGGCTGCGCAAGCTGTGTATCTAAACACTTAAAATTGCTAGCTCCAGGCTAGTGCATTCCAGCTTCTGGCTGGATATGTTAAGTTTCAATTACTCAACTGCTAGCTTCAGGCTAGCTATATATGTGCCAATTTTAAACTTATTTCTGCCACTCATGTCGGAAAAGATCAAAATTATTGAGCAATAATTAATATAGTGGCAGACATTTCCAAAAGCAAATCCTCGAGGATTGTAAAGCTTTGGAATTTTCTGAATAATAATATAATCCACCGAAAAATCTTCTGGATCTTTTCGGAGACACCTGGCTATCTATGCTCAGGCTATAAAATGGGAGAAGGATTACATGGGAAGATACAGGAAAACTCATAGATATAGAAAAATTCATCAAAGCAAAGAAACAGAAAAAACTCAACCAAGACAAAAATGCCTTCCCCAGCTACTGTTTTCTTTGTTGAGGGTGCCTCACTAGGTAGAAGAAATAGATTGGCCTATAGCATGGTAAATGAACAACAAGAGGAGCTGCCTAATGAGCTAGCAAGAATCCCACGTTTGGTTTTTGTAGATGAGCTATACTCGTCTAGGTTCTTTGTGACTCCAATGGAAGAAACTTTCTTCCTGGAGGACCAAGGCAATCTCAGGACAAATTTTTATGGCTCAGCTAACTCTATAATGTTTTTCATATCTGCTAGGATGCAGGAATTTCAGCTAGAGCCTTCATGTCAAATTTTAAATCAAAGCAGTTATTATCAGGTTTCCATGATGGCTCGGAGCGTCCCAAGGGTGACTGGGTTACCACCTACATGGCCTAAGGTACGACTTTTATTGTGGAATTGCAGGGGTATAGCAAGAAGGTCTCAAGACTTTGTGCGTACCTTAAGGGATCTAAAGAATCAGTACAAGCCTAACATGGTACTGATTACTGAGACTTTGTGGCAAGCAGGAGAGAATCATGGTGTGATTCCACTTCGTTTTCCTCCAACGAATCGGTTTGAGATACCTGGAGAAAACAACAGGGGTGGTATGTGGTTCCCCTGGAACGACAGTGTTAGGGTCAACATTAATGGTGAGGCTCAGAGTTTCAGGGTTAATGTTGAACCCAACAGATAGATTGCTGTATAAAACATATGTATGAGAACCATTCCTCTTTGAATGTTCTCCAGTTATGTATCCGTTTATGTAACAATAATATGCATGTTTGCTTTGAGCCTTTTCCATTTATTTTCTCATTTATGCCCACAAGCACAAATAATTATACTGTTTTATTCACTTCAGGGAATAGATCTGAGTCAATTAATTTGGGATCCATAATAATTCATTTTATTACTGGGGATGTCTGTACTCGCGTAAATATACGATCTTCTAGATCATATTAAAACATGCGTTCTTCAGGAACATATTCGAATTTATGCTCTTCTGGAGCGCGTTAATCTTTTTCTCATTTCGAGATATCATATATTATATTGACATCCACACATATAAACATATACAAATAATTCTCCCCCTATGGATGTCAATTGGCATTGTCTTCATGACTAATGCATTGAGCCATTATACAATACAAGATACAAGTAATAATTGTAAAGTACTTAAAATAAAATAAATTGCAATGCGTAATAATTGAAACTGAACATAAAATAAATTGAATATAAAATAAATTGCACCTTCAGGGTAAGCAAGTATAATATCAATACCCATCTTCGTGATGGTCATACAATATCCATCTTCTTGATGGTTATACAATGTCCACCTTCTGGTGGTTTATGTTTTTATTCTTAATTTTCCTTTTGTGGGATCTGCAGGATCTTTTGAACGGTAAGACTTCGAGTCTTCGTTGTATCTTCCTTTATTGAGTCTGCTGGACTCTTATATTTAGTCTACCAGACTATTATCTCATAAATTCCTGTCCTCATTTAATACCCATAACAAATTTCTTCCAGAAATTTTGAGGGTCTTAAATTCAAATATCATAATTTAATAAGTAAATGCTTAATTAAAATAAATAAGCAAGGGGCCTATAATAAATTACCCCAAGTAAAATAAATGACAAGAAATTAAATGATGGGCCTAGTATGAGCCCATATTAAGCATAAAATTAAAAGCAAGGTAATTAAATACAATGGGCCCTTTGATAGCCCAATTAAAAATAAATGCCTGAAAATTAAATGCGATGGGCCGTTTTATTAATTAGCCCAATAAAAATTAAATTGCTGAAAAATAAATGCAATGGGCCTATAGCGAACCCAATAAAGATTAAATTTCAGCAAAATAAAGGCGATGGGCCTTATACGAGCCCAATAAAAAAAATGTAAAGAAATAGGCGGCTTAGCCGGCCATTATGGGCCTTTCATGAGCCCAAATAAAGCATAAATAAAATTAAAACATAAATTTAAATGCAGTGGGCCTTTTAATAGCCCAATTGGAATTTAAATAAAAACAAAAAAATATGCTTACTCGATAAATCTTTTAGCAATAATACATATAATATATATTACTAATATCCGGTTACTATTCCGGTATGTATATGCCATTAGCCTTCTGGGCTCGGCGGGGAAAAACCCAAGGCGTCGGATTCCGATCGAACACTTCGGGGTTCGTCGGATCAGCCAAAAACGCTATTCACAGTTGCCAGATCGGTCAAAATTACTATTCATAGTCGCCGAAAATTACTATTCACGCCTTCCGGGCTTGCCGGGAAATAACCCGAGGTATAACGCCGGCCAAACACTTCGGGGTTCGCCGGGAAAAATTCGAGGCGTTCGGATTTCGGTCAAAAAATTCCGGGCTTGCCGGAAATCCCGGGATGCAATTACTGTTCACGCCGGGAATACTGTTCATAATCAACGGATTCCGGCCAAAATTACTGTTCACGCCGGACCCGACGGAAATTACTGTTCACTCGTCAACACCGAAATCACAGCAAACAACACAACCCACTCGCCATCAGCACCAAAAATTAACCAACATCATACAATATACAGAATCAATAACATAATCCAACCAAACAACACAATTAATCAACCAAAATAAACTCGCCGGAATCCGGCCACCATGCTCACCCAAACACAAACAACCAAACCAAAAACAAATCCAACACAATCAACCATTCGCCGGAAACACAAAATCACAGCAATCAATCACAATCAATCAAGCAACAACAACAACAACCCATTCAAAACAATCAAAACCAATCCAAAAATACAAATAAAAAATACCCAGTAACAATCCGGCGACAGCCGGCGGCGGGACGACACCAGACGCGGGCGGCAAAGACGCGGACGGCTGAGGGCGGCGGGGAAAGGACCTGGTGACGTGATGTTGGCATGAGCGGCGGCCGGCAGCTCGCTTTTCTGGGGACAGACCCGATTGCTCCAGTCGGGTCGTCGGCTGTAGGCGGCGCGTCGGTCAGCGGCTGAGGACGGGAACAGCACCGGTCGATCGGCGACAGTGAGGAGATCAAGATGGCGGTGGTGGTGTCATGCACGGCGGTGCGGGAGCCGTCGTCGGAGACCAAGAACGGCCAGTCGGGTTTTCTTTTTGTTTCTCTCCGTTCACCATTTTCTGGTCTGTTTTTCTCTTCTCCGGGTAGAGGCTAACTCGTGCTGATAACGTGTTATGAACAATTGGAATTGAGTTTTGAATTCATGGAGAAAAAGAAATCAAGGAGAAGAAGAAAGTTTGAGAGGAAGAGGGGTAACGGGTAATGACCCGGTTTTATTCCTTCTCTGTGTTTTTTTTCCAATCAACAATTATATATCTTACATATATATATAATAATGATTAGTATATACTGGTATGTATTTAGTATGTATACAATGACATACATACATGTTATAATACATGATTTTATAACAATTATATCATTTAAGTAAACTTTTTCCTGATAATATGTTGTTCATGGTTCAGGATGAGGGTACAGGCCTGTTTATTCAAACCATACTGGGTTGGTAGCTCTCTACTGTAATTTTACAGCATGCAAATCAGCTTCAGAAGTTGGATGTTTAGAAAACAAACAAACAGGGTAAGAAAAGATTCCTCCTTTCTCCAAAAGAAGAAGTCTATTATATTCGACAAGCTAACATATACATGTTTCAGGACAAATAAGAATAACACCGTTTTATTAGAACAAGTAGTGAAACAAGAAAATGGCACCTCTGTATTTCTGAGATTGTGCAAGATATAGAAACCTCATGAGACAATCTACTAAATATGGCTTCCTCTTCATTTTTTTGCAGGTCCAAGTTACTATTGGGAAGTGGTGGAGTCTGGAGTGGGAGTGTGGGACCATCCTGAGTGCTAAGAATATCCTCTACATCTTTGTCATTTCCTTTGTTACTAGAAACTAAAAGAGCTGTGCTGAGCATTTCTATCATCAGCCACTTCTGTGGCATCTCTTTATTGCCTGTGCCATAGCCAAGCTAACAGGAACCTATGCCACATCATTATGGTACCATCTTCATAAAAATGAGACCAGAAAATTCATCGGAAAATGGCTAGACGACGAGAATGGCGAAAGTTTCCATTAAAAGTTCCCAAAGGAAACAGAAGATCAATCTGCTAAATTTCCAGAACAATAAATATAGTAAGAGAAGGATACAAATCTTTTGTTGTTCAAACACCTTATCCCTGCAGAAGTTATCAATAAGCATTTGGCATCGCATTAGAAGTCTATGTCCACATCACATGCACAGAGAATAAAACAACAAAAATACCTCAAAGGATTTGATTAAAGCATTCAGCTCCTTAACCTTCATTCTCACTTACAGAAGTGACAACGAATGACTACAAAACTAAACGAAGCTCCTCAATAACACTTAACAAAATAAGGTCATTATATGAGCATAAACATAGACCCAAAACCCAAAATATTTAATCATGGAAAAGTATATAAGCTCCTCAATTCCTCCTTCAGCTCCTCCTTCAATTCTCTCTTCAACTCCTCCTTCAGCACCTCCTTCAATTCCTCCAGCTCCTCCTCCAACTCCTCCACCAGCTCTTCCTTCAAATCCTCCATCAGCTCCTGCTTCAATTCCTCCAGCTCCTCCCTCAACTCCTCCATCAGCTCCTCCATCAGTTCCTCCTTCAACTCATCCATCAGCTCCTCCCTCAGCTCCTCCTTCAACTCATCTATCAGCTCCTCCCTCAACTCCTCCATCAGCTCCTCCTTCAACTCCTCCATCAGCTCCTCCCTCAACTCCTCCATCAGCTCCTCCTTCAACTCCTCCATCAGCTCCTCCCTCAACTCTTCCATCAGCTCCTCCTTCAATTCCTCCTTCAGCTCCTCCTTTAATTCCTCTAATTCAGCTTGGTATTCATCACGAAGCATTTGCTTCAAAATCTCTTGCCCAGCTTTGATAACCTCCAATCTCTGTTGCTCACCTTCGGTATCCTCCAAGGTCTCCCCTGCCAAATGCCCCACCAGTCAAAATCCATATGTTACACACGGAAAATGTGACAAGAAAACCCTGATAGACTTGTATATTAGAAGTGATACACTTGTAACTGATAATAAACGTCGAGGCCAGTATGATTCGTGCTGTGCTTATATCTATTATCCTTGTATTTCCTATAACCCCTAAGTTTCAAAGAAAATAAGTTCCCATTACTCTGTTTCTAATAAGCTAAAATAGCTAAGAAACAGCAGGAAAGGAAGGTAAGTCAAATCCCTCCTTTCTAAACTACACTAAACTATATGTTATATGAGCATCACAGAAGTAATGAATCACATATCAATATTTATGAAAAAGAAATAAAAACCCATATGCACACAAAAAATACTTAAAGAAACACAGTAAGGGTTAATGGAACTCACCGGCTGGGTAAAAGGAATTCTCTCCGCCAACCTCCTCAGTGATCTCTCCGGTTAATGGGTTAACTAGTACAAAATCAAAGATGTCTCCTTTCTCTGTCTCCTCTACTTCCTCGACCTTAAAGCTCACTGCTTTCCCCTCTTCCTTCAAGCTCCTCATATCTTTCTTCTCACCGGAAGAAAAGGAAGAAGAACGCTGTTCAAAGTTCTCTCCTTTACCTTCCTCCTGCCCTTCCTCGACCTTAAAGGTCTCTCCTTTCCCCATATCAAGCTCTCCTCTGTTTCCTTTCAAGCTCCTCATATCTTTCTTCTCACCGGAAGAAAAGGAAGAAGAACCCTGTTCAAAGTTCTCTCCTTTACCTGCCTCCTGCCCTTCCTCGACCTTAAAGGTGCCTCCTTTCCCCATATCAACCTCTCCTTTGTTTCCCTTCAAGCTATTCACATCTTTCTTCTCACCTGAAGCTAAGGAAGAAGAACCCTGTACAAAGTTCTCTCCTTTTCCTGTCTCCTTCCCTTCCCCAACCTTAAAGGCCCCTCCTTTCCCCACATCAACCTCTCCTCTGTCTCCCTTCAAGCTCATATTTTTCTTCTCCCTTTCCCCCACAGAGCGACGCCCTCCTTGCTCGCCGTCCACCGTGATTTCCTTAGGCTCTGAAGAAGGGGCCTCTCCTCTTCCTCCTCCTCCTTTTTTTTGCTTCTTCAAGAAGCTAAAGCTAAAGAAACCACTCTTCTTTCCTTCCTCTCCATCAGCATTACTCTTACTCCCCATTTTCTCGCTCCTAGTCCTCAGTATCGTGAAAAGAACAAATCACTCGTTTGTATGGGAGACGCTAATATTTATGGTTTGTGTCTTAATATGCAGAGGAAAGTAGACAAAGTGGACTGCCCAAATTTTCTAATGGGAGTAGGTTCCTGAGGGCTGGACTTACAGTGAGCCTAGCCCAGTTCTAATTTCTAGCCCAAAATTCCTTTGCAAGCTCCCATTGTTGGGCTTGACAAAACAAATTCCATTGTTGAGGACACTTCATATCTTGATTTTGACCCAAAAAAATGGACTCTGTATTGCATATTTTAAATTGGTAAATATATATATTTCCAATTGGTTCCAAAATTTGGTTTGCACTTTCCATTGTTAGCTTGTAACACAAGAAATGATTAGAAAATTGAAGACACAGAAGAAGGAGAGGAAGAAGACTAATTTGTACCACAATTGCTTTGATCTTGTACAGGACTAACAGCCCCTGCTTTTCTCCAACCTATTCTTGGTGGCAAGTCTGATAAGTCTTCATGATCATGCCTTGGTCTTGGTGACCTTGAGAGGACCCAAGCCAAGATACATAGACTTGAACTCAGGTCTGCGAATTCGTTATTTAGAGAGGTTGTAAGACAAGTTCTGGGAATTGATGTAATCAATGAACTCAACATTATATTCGTATATCCCGAATCGGAGCAGCTATTGTCTCTACTCCCATATTGCCTGCGATGCCTTTTTAGCCAGCTCTCATACCTCACCTCCAAGGCCCTAGGATCATCATTTTTAGGCTTTGCCTGGGGCTAATTAATTCAGGACTTGCACTGCAAGATTAGATATGCGTAGAAAATTAATGCATGCACTAATAAGAATGACCAACCGGGCAGCCTTAGTTTTTATTCTATTCGTTTGACGTTGTGTCCATTATGACTAGCTAGTGTAGGATTTGATGGTGTACTGAAGAAGGCATTTTTTTTAAAGGAAGAAAAACAGATTTCATGGCCTCAAGAGATGTGAGAAGATTTCCTTTTGTCCCTTTCATGGCCTAAGCACAGGAACATTAATTAACAGAGAAATGAATCAAGATTTATAAACTTGAAAAAATTCAAACAAATCTGTACATTCTCCTAAATTGCACATCATAATGAGTTTTGCTCACCACCTCTCCCTGCTGACAGTTCCTACTGTTAAAGAAGAATTTAAGACCAAAAGCAAGTACAGATTGTACATGACTTTTTAATGGCAAAAGTTTCCATTAAAAAGTCCCAAAGGAAACAGAAGATCAATCTGCTAAATTTCCAGAACAATAAATATAGTTAGAATTCTGAATTAAACATTGTGCTTAACGAGTTTCAAAAATTGGATAAGAATATTTACATATATGTAGTTTGAAATGAGACTTGTCAAAATCATGTTTGATATAATTTCGTAAAAGAATTATATTTTATATGTAACAGCCCGGATAAAAACTTTGGATTTTTACCGGACTGTAAAAGTCTATTTACCGTAATTTACTGTTGAATTAATCTTGGGTAATTAATTCAAGGTAAATCGGGAGTCGTTTTTCGAAACCGAGGGTTTTCCCGCGCTCGTGATTTTCCCATTGATTTTTCGAACCTAAGTTGGTATTTTTCGGTTTCGGAATTTCTCGGAAAATCACACCGAAAAATAACTAAGGAGGTACCTGTTATTTTCTGGTCCGGATCGGATTCGCCCGTAATGCAGACGAATTACATTATTTGTAATTCACATGCCAAATAGTATATTCAGTTTATAAAAGAAGCAGGAGAAGGGAAGGAGCCGGGAGAGAAGGAGGAAGAAGAAGAAAAAAAAAGAGAGGAAAGGAGAAGAAAAAGAAAAAAAGAGAGAAAAAAGAAAAAGAGGGAAAAAAAAGAAAAGAGAGAAAAAGAATAAAAATAGAAATGAGGAAAAAAAAGAAACAGAAAGAAAAAAAAAAAAGAGAGAGAGAAAGGAAGAAAGAAAAAAAAAGGAACGGAAAATAAAAAAAAAGAGAGAAACAAAATCAGAGAAAGAAAAATAGAAAAGAAGAAAGAAAATGAAAGAAAATAAAGAAAATACAAGAAAAAGAGGAAAAAAGAGAGGAACAGTACCGTCAACCCGGAGCTCCTCCTCGTTACTGTTCACTCGCCGCCATTCCCCGGTGAATCTCGCCGCACCGCCACCACTGCTGGACTTCCCAAGCCATCGCGACCTCACCCCTGCCGCCGCCTCCTCCTTCCACCGCCTGACGCCGCCTGACGCGCCAACGACCCGCCTATGGACCCGTCGGACCTGCTTCCTTCGTTTCTGCCGCCGCTGCCGACAGCCTTCCGCCACCCTTCCACCGCCCCCGCGCTGCTCGTGCCGCCCAGATGTCGAGGTGGTGCTCGCGTCCTTCCTCGCGTCGCCGCCGTCGTCGCCAGCCACTCAACCCGCGAGGTGAGCATCCGGATCCGTCGACCCGCGTGCTTGTCCGGGTCGCGAACCTGGGTCACAGCCGTGGGCTTGACTTCCTTTGGGCTGGGTTATGTTTTGGGTTGGTGAATGGGCCGGCTGTGTGTGTGCACAGTACAAGCCTGGGCTTGGTACTGTTCAGCCCAGTCCGGTTTAATTAAAAAAATAAATTATATATATATATTTTTATTAATAATCTGAAATTCAATTTTGGAAAAAAATATATATAGTTATTTTGAGTAAATTAAGGCCAATTTAAATCTGGTATTTTTGTTAAAATATAAATATGTTTACTTGGTTAAATAATTAAGTAATGTTTTAGGAAAAACTAATATTATTTTGGAAAATATATATATATACCTTGAAATTAATTTCTGGAAATTAAATATATGTATTATTTTCTCTGGAAAATTGTGTTTGTCGAAATTATATATATATGTACTTTGGAAATTAAAAGTAATTATATTTTATGATTGGAAAATATTATTATGTATACTTAGAAAAAGATAAATACCATATATTATATTTTCTAGAAATTATAAATAGGTCATTATTTTTCTGGAAAA
>JAKUCV010002604.1:127515-155393 GCA_028386065.3 Turnera subulata | reverse complement strand
AGCTTTGCTTGTTGATGGTCAGTTTGTTTCCATTGACGCCCTTGAACCTCTTCACGTCCCTTGCGGCTTCACTTCCACATCCGTGCATATCAGCCAAAGCAATCGCCACCAGAACACCACAATCGCCACTGCACAAAGCATTAAGAAGTAAGAGTTAAAGAGTAAGAAAACAGAAAAAAGAAATAGTAAAAATAAAAAACCAGGGGGGAGAGATACCACTTTTGGAAGGCGCTGCCATCAGGAGCGCGGCGGATTGCATGGACCCTTTTGCGGGTTCTTGGCGGATTCCCCATTAGAGGCCACTTTCACAAGCTCTGTAACCTTTTTATTGTGTGTTCTTATTTTTTATGTTTTTTACCTTTTTAATTATGCTTTCATTTGGGAGTAAGCGGGAAAAAAGAGCGGCTCTTTTACGTTTTTCTTGGACTTGCTAACATGCGCCGAAGGTGAAACACAGTTCCTCATTTGAGGGAACTGTTGGGAATGTTTTTTAATGGTAACAGAATTTATTTTATTAATTAACGTTATGACGCTAACACTGCCTGCCTGCCCTTTATTTCCTTCTTTCTAGATTCCTGTGTGTAGATTTTTCCAGAGATATTCTTTCAAACCTAATTTGCAGAAATATCAAAACATAATATGGTCTAAGACCACAAAAGCAAAACATATATAGTCATTTTATCAACCCTATATGTTTGCCAAATATTTCGAGGCTTATGATTTGACCAGAGTCAATTCAGATTCATCCCGTTTATTATATGCTTTAATGGGTCCAATTTTATAATTGGTCTATATATTTGTGCTATCACCTCCAGTCCAAATTGAGTCCCATTTCTACAATCAAAAATACTAAATTAATAACCCAATCGGCTCAATTTTTTCTTTTTTTCCTCTCAAACATAGTACATCATTATTTAGCCCATATACTATGCGACCTATAGGCTATAGCATTCTTAATTTTTTTGGCCCCACCGTTCATTCTTCGTCTTCGTCCACTTCTTTTTTGACATTAAAAATAACATATTCGTATTTTCAGGGAATCATAACATACTAGGTCAGAGCCCGAGCATTGCTCGGGGATTTTTTTCCCAAATCATAGTAAACGAACTAATTTATATAAAAAGTTATATAAATAATTTTTTGATAATTTTCATACATAAATAATTTATTAAAATCATAATAATTTTTTACCAATACAAAAATTAAATTGCACAACAATTTTTTTTATAAAGAATCAAACCACATGATTTTGGTACTTAAGATTAATTTTGTCTATAAATGAAATCTATATAAATATATTAAATCAGAGACCAAGATTTCTGGTGTTGACACATGGCAAAGTTCATGCTATTTTATATGTCATGTGACAAAGAGCTTATCCATCAATTAACAATTGCAATCATGGTACCTTACTTCATGAAAATACCACTCTTAGTTATATTAAATCAGGACCATTATGAAAATACCAAACATAAAATCTATATATTATATCTCATTCATGTGCAAAACGTCTAAATATTAAACATTGAATTGTAGGATAATAAATATTTGGCCAATTGGCATAATGCATTAAATACAAGATATAGAGAGTCAAAATTTATTAATATTAAATGAATTTATATATGGATATATAAAGGGTTTTCCTTATACCTATGTAACTATCAAATTTCTATTTATTATTTTCATTTTAGTATATAAATTTATTCATTACTAGCATTAAATTAGTGTATACATGATAAACTAAAAGTCATGAAGGTTTTGCATTTCAACATGTATCTAGCCTTTTGGACCTTTTAACTCTTTTTTTATTTAACGTTTAGCATCAATTCTCATTAATAAAAGGAGAGTAGTCCATTCTAATGATGTTACAAAAATTCTTGGGCAATTCTTGGTTCCATTCATTATTGTTGTTATTAATAAGAAAATATATTCATTATTAGCATTGAATATGAGCATATATGGTAATTGAAAAGTCATGAAAGTTTTATATATATAGAAGATGTGGCCATCAACAAAGAGATTAAAACAAAAGTACAAAAGAGGTCTTTAAGCTATCTCTCCACCCCGACCTTTTTCTATGTAAAATTTTTTGGAAAATTTTCTTGAAGGAATTATGCATTATAGTGATTCAATTCCTCAAGCTTCCTTTCAGGGAAGAATTTTCTGGATATGCCGAAACAGGGGGATGCAGACATCAAATATATGTTTCTAATATGTTTCCAATGTTGGCGGAGAATGTTAAGGGGCAATGTACAACAAATCAAGGTAAATTTAGTATTTTTATTTTTATTTTATTTTTTAAAAAATGTAGTAAAAATAATATAACTATGTATAATTTTTTATATATAAACTTTTTTTTTGTATGTTACCTCCTAATCCGTGTGTAACACGGAGAGGCGACTAGTGATATTATATATCAAAAGAATATCCCAAAGGATAATATGGCAAAAAAGTAGCTTAAATGATGTTAGAAGGTAATAATGAATAGCACAAAGTAATTTTAGACCATAATGGCTTATGATTGAGTAATTTTTCCATCTAAATTGGAAAATATAGATACTCAAAATTGCTTAACATAATCAAAATATGTACAATATAATCAGTGACTTAGAATAAATTAATCTAAATTAAATACACCGAACTTAATACTGAATTCTGTAATGCAATGAAGTCAAGGAAGACATATGAGTTTCTAAATTAAATATACCAACTTAATTCTGAGTTCTGTAATGCAATAAAGTCAAGGAAGATATATGAGTTACCTCTTGTAAAGGTTTTTTGTAATTAGGTTTTTCTAGGATTTTCTCTTTTCTCTCCTTCTCTTAGAGAAAAACCCTCTCCTTCTCTTAGAGAAAAACCCTAGATCTACAATTTGGGGCTGCCGCCGACTTTCTTCTGGCGGTGAGCCCCCACCAAAATTTCTTTCAACTAATTTTTTTTTTGTTTTTGTTTTTAGTTTTGTTGGTTTACTCCCACTTTTTGTGGGTTTTGTCTCACTTTTTGTGAGTTGTTTTCTCTCTTTCTGGAGTTTTCTCACATTTTTTGGTGTTTCAAATAAGTTTATGGGAGCCAAAGTTGATGGAGAAAGATTCGATTTTGAAGAACGATTCTATATCTGCTGCAGAAATTTACCAACAAAAGAGATATTTTCCCCCACAGGTATGTCTCAAATTTACCTGCTGGCATGGTGGTTGCTGCATGGACCCTATTGGATCTGGATCTGATGCTCGCGAGAGTAGAGTCGCGAGTGGTGTGTCTCTGTAAATCCTATATTAAAGGAGATAAATCACGTTGTAATTTCAGATCTTTAGATCTATTTATATGAATGAAGAATGCTCCTTTTTTTAAAAAAAAAAAAAGAAGACATATGAGTTTCCAAATTAAATATACCAACTTAATTCCGAGTTTTGTAATGCAATGAAGTTATGGAAGACATAAGTATTTTTTTTTTGAAGAAACATTTACCACAATTCAATCATATAGCTTTGTAATCTGATTGCTTAATAAGATAATTCTATCATTGTAGGTCATAAGAAATTTAATTTGCAAAAACAATTTGTTTAAGGACACAACAAACAAAGATAATTTGGCCTGGAAAATAAAATGAATCTAAGCTGATTGTAGGGGATTGTATTAGGGGAGAGGGTGCCTTACTCGTAAGGATTTAAGTGGAAATTTAAACTTGTAAAGATAATACAATACTCGATGCTCCAAACTGATTACATTGTATATCTAATGGTATTAATCAGGTTAGTTTAGTAACCATTTAGAAATGGCCAAGCAACAAATAATATTCATTATGTTATTGACACCTAATCTCCCACGTTGTGATCGCATTGGTTTAAACGATGTCATACGAATCAATATGGTACTATTCATTTTCTTTTTCATGGTTTAGTTTCACATTGAAAATATTCATGAAAAAAACACAACGAATATCTAGAGAGTAGATTCTCCTTGGGGCGGTTCCATTGCAATATTTAGAAATACATCTAAGTGAGAATGTAAATTCCCACAAATTTACCAATAACCGACTTATGTTCTTTGAATATAGTAAAATACCCAAATGAAAGATTTTTCACACATCATACAGACAAGTCCACAACCTCTTGAATTTGAACATTGTAAAAAGAAAATCTATCAACTTGCTCTGCTTGCAAGACACAGTGTTCCGTATGAAACAACAAATTCATAGCTGCTCTATATCGATAAGAACAAACCTAGGCAATTCCATTTCATCCATTGCTGCAAATTTTTTTTAATATTTCCAAGACCAAGCCTAGAAATAACTCTGTGAAAGGAAAAAAAGGAAAAGAAGTATCAAATGAAGTTCGAGAAAATTAATCCATGACATTAGGAAAACAAAAAAAAAAACTCAAACCAAAATTACAACAAATATTGATGCAGTGGATGCAAGCAATCCGACCATTTCAATCAAAACTAAGGCTTAGCCTGTTTATGATGCTGCACAAAGCTGTGGCATCAATGAAGGCTCGTCTCAGATCCTCCTCTGATACCTCCAAAGGCAAATTTAAATGAGGTACAATAACATTAGGCCACTGAGCCAATGAGTGTATATTGCATCAAGTCAAAGTCCCAAAAGTCAAAGAAACCCAAAGAACAAAAACAAATCAGGAAAAAAAGAAAAAAAAAATTATGACCCATGAGAGGTGTCAGACGCAGAAGCAAATAATTGTTACATCAACGGAGCTCTGGATTTCCTCAAAATCCGAATTGTCTGTTACATTTGAGCTGCAATTGATGCCATTATTAATAGCATTCCTTTCCAGACAAACAATCAACAATCCACAAATAATAAATCACATCAACACTAATCATTGATAAATCAGATCAGAAGCAACCCACTTCAAAAACCAGTCAAAGCAAGGTAAAGTGTTTTATATTAAAAGTCAAAAAGCAATAAAATTGTTCGAAACAGAAGCCAGACTCACAAGCCTATTAAGCACAAAACATTCCCATAATCAACTCATGGTTGCCGGTAAAGCGATAAAGTTAGTAAATCAAGCAAAAACACATGAATACCAAGAAGTTTCAAATCTAAATTTCAGAATGGTTGATGTTTATATGGTGCAAATCTAAATTTCATCTGAATGGTTCAAAAAAAGGTTTGAATTTAATCTCATCTAGAGAGAAAGGGAGCAAGTGAAACAGACACGAAAGGGATGGGTATCCAAAGCTATTTGAGCGAAAAGAGGCATGAAAGCATCCAAATTCCCAGAAGCCAAATCAGTTTGTTCAAGAGTATCGGGATTGCCATCAACGTAACTGAATAAGAATAGAGTAGGTGTGTTAGTATCAACCCATNACATCAGTCCGGGAGTGCTCGTTCTTGGTTTCGTGTGACGATTCCGGGAAGATCACGGTTCGTGTGGATACCGTAGAGGAGCCAGGCCGTTGTCTTGCTCTTGCTGATTCCGTACTTCAGTTGAGTGAAAGACCTCAACCACATAAGGTATGTAAAATTGTTATTCGGTTTTGCGTGCTTCACATGGTTCTTGGTCTGTTTCCCTTGCTTTCGCTGCTTGTTGTGCATATTATGAGTGTCATAATAGCTCTAGGGAAACTTACACTTCCAATGTCGCCAGCTTCTTCGTCTCTATCTGGGTCTGTAAAATCTTTTCCTTTTTTTTTCTATTGGTATCGGCAGGGGATGAAGGACGAGGGAAAAGGGGGTAAAAATATGAAAACCTATAACTGATAATTACAAAAATAACCCTTTTATGCTTACAAGGTGTAATACGAAAAATGGTACTACTCCGCTATAACACTGACAAATGGCAAAAAACCTAAGGATTCAGTTTTATATATATGTATAGATTCATATGTAACCTTTGATACTAGAGGATGAAAGGATGAATATACATTTGAATAAGCTTATTGAATTAGTATTGATTTTGTCACCTACATAGCAATAATATGTTGTTAAATACAGCTTGTTTGGAAGAAATCATTGCTCTCGAATTATTCGGGTTTCTCTCTCGTTTTTTCGATGTTTCTCCCGCTAGGGTTTTTTTTCTTCTCCTTTACACTAAAGGCTCTCTCCCTGCTTCTAGGGTTTGTTTTATTTTAGTTTTCTTTTTGCTTTTTCTTGGTGGATTCGCTTTACTGCTTGTAGAGCTTCCTTTGAATCTCTTTAGGCCGGGGGTACGAGGGGGGTGAGAGTGGGGGTAGGGACCGACGAGTGATCTTAGATCCGATCGAAGCAAAGACAGAAGTTGTTGTGGTCGATGATGAGGAGGAGGTGGTGGAGGATCAGCCTGTGTCTTTGTGCGTGGTCGCTAAAGTCTCGACTGAACGACCCTTAAATGCTAGGGCGTTCATGAACACCATAAAACAGGTTTGGCAACCTACTCATGGTACCGAGACTTCCCAGATCGACCGTAACCTATTTGTTTGCCAATTTTTTGACTAGAGGGATAAGCAGTGGATTTTGGACAACAAACCTTGGAACTTTGATGATCAGGTTGTATTGCTCAAGGAACTTACAAGGGATGAACAACCCTCATCACTCCAGTTCTTCCAGGTTCCTTTTTGGGCTAGGGTTTATGATGTTCCTTTTAATCAGAGGACTGAGAAGATGGTAAAGGCATTGGACATCAAATTGGGAATCTTCCAAGGACTCGAAGAGAACTGCTACTTAAAACTTGGAAAGTATATCAGCTTTCGGCTTCTCTTTGACGTTTGGAAACCTCTAGTGCGGGGCTCTCTCATGGCGGGTAAGTTTAAGGAGCCTTTATGGGTTTATTTTAAATATGAATGCCTTCCTTTGTTTTGTTTTTATTGTGGATGTTTAGGCTACATTGATAAAGGTTGCTCAGCTAGGGATGAAGAGGAGCTAAATTTGCAGAGTACCCCCTATGGAAATTGGCTACGCGCGTTACCTAAACACGCGACTGCTTCCAGGCTGGAGAGAGACGAAGGAACTAGATTGGTCAGACGAAAGCTCATTTTCAAGCCTCCTGCTATATCTATTTCACCGGAGCAAGAAGAGTCGTATTCTAATAAACCTAAGTCAGGAGCTGTTAACGTTGTTAAGTCTACTAAATATCCATATGAGCAAGTCGGTGGGGATTCTGGGTGGGAGAATGCAAGAAATTCAATCGATGTAGGGCTCTTAAGAAGGTGGTGGAAGGAGTTCAGTCTTTCAAAATTTCTATTGGAGAAACAAGTAGGGGTGTGGCTTCTTCTTGAGATGCGGGCCTTATATTGTTGTCTTCGGAAGATGTTGAGGGAAGGATATTGAATCTAGTTATGCATGGGCCAGGACTGGAGGTTTTAAGTCCTGATTCCACTGTGGAGAAGAGGGTAGGGGAGGATTTTGTACTATCCTAATCAGAGGGTTTATCAAAGACAGTGTAGCGACAACAGGATTCCAGGTCGACTGACCTTAGTAATTTGGGTTTGGATATGCGTCTTGACCAGGAGGGGTCAACTAAGACCCAGTGCGGCCAGGGACGACAGTCCTTCACCATTTCTATTGCCGAGTCTGCTACCGGGGCCACCAAGGTTAGGCCATTTTCTGCTTTGAGTCCTCCTGTTGAGCAAAAAGATGTTATTACTTTGTTGCTGGAGGGTAAAGGGTCTGATGATAGTCGTTTATCTATAAGAAGGCCCGATCGTACATTGAAAAGGTGAGCCCAAGTTGTTGATCAGTCTCAGAGTACGGTGGTGATTGCAGGTGCATTGAAACGTAAGGGAAATTTGGATGGTGATGTTGAGATGGTAAGGCGGAGGAGAATGGGGGGAAAAAAACAAAAAGATTCGAGTGTCGATTCCCGGAACATCACAGTTTCTCTTTTTCTGGCGAAGGTTGCTCAGCAACGCCCCCAAGCATTATGAGTACTTTTTGATGGAATTGTCGTGGTTTAGGGGATCCACATGCAGTTTTCTCTATTTGCAAGCAAATAATGCTTGAAAATCCTCTCATAGTCTTCCTTTCGGAAACAAGGCTTAAGACGTTTGAGATGGAGAAGATTCGTAGAAGGATTAATTAGGATGGTTTCTTGGTGGTAGAGTGTGAGGGCGCTAGACATCAGTAAAGTGGGCGCCTTGCTTTGCTTTGGAGAGATAGTGTCGATATCTCACTACGGTCTATGTCTCTTCATCATATTGACGTAAATATTCGGGGTGTTGGAGATGGGGGAGAGTGGCGGTTCATAGGTATTTATGGTTGGCCTGAACATACTGAAAAATTGCGAACATTAGGACTTATTGCGTGTTTTTGGGGAACAACCAACTATGCCATGGCTGTGTGGAGGTGATTTGGATGAGATACTGTTCCAATGGGAGAAGAATGGAGGTAATCCTCACAGTTTATCGGCCATGTAACAGTTTCATGACACACTATTGGAGCTTTAATTACATGATTTGGGATTTACAGGGTGTAATTTTACTTGAGCAAAAGGACATCTGAACAACTCCTTCATTGAGGAACAAATTGACCGATTAGTAGCCTCGTCTACTTGGTCGTCAATTTTTTCCAATGCTTTAGTTAAGCATCTCCCAGACAGGGTTCAAATCATGCTCCTTTGAAGTTGCTCTTTGATAGTTCTCAATGTTTTGTGGCGAGAGGGAAGAAGAATTCCCATTTTGAGTAGGTTTGGCTATCAAAGGAAAAGTGTGTCCTTACAGTGGATAGAGCTTGGCAGGGTGGCTTAGAGACTGATCCGGTGGCTAGGGTGAAGGAGAAAATTTCTTTGTGCGGTAGTATGTTAACCGCATGGAGCAAGACCAGTTTCGAGAATATTACCTCCACTATTAAGGAGAAACAGGAGCTGCTAGGCAAATTGCACCTTCAGTCAAATTCGGAACAGGTTATTCGCCAAACAAAGAAGCTGAATGCTGATCTTGTAGACCTTATTCGAAAAAAGGAACTTTTATGGGCACAAAGGTCTCGAGTTAGTTGGTTACAAGCAGGAGATAAAAATACTAGTTTTTTCTTTCATAAGGCTAATCAAAGGCGAAAAACCAATTCTATCACCGGTATTAGAGATAATTCCGAGAAGTGGGTATCGTCATAGAAGGCTATTGCCAATGTCTTTCAGCAGTTTTATTCCAAGCCTTTTACTTCGGGGTAGACTTTAAATATGGAACCAATTCTTCAGTGCATTCAGTCGCGAGTTAAAAAGAGATGCAGTCCATTCTTGCTCGACCTTTTACTCGAGCTCATGCCTATGAAGCATTGAAACAAATGCACCCCATTAAAGCACCAGGCCCCGATGGTATATCTCCCCTCCTTTTTCAGAAATTTTGGAACATTGTAGGTAAGGATGCTTGTTCAATGGTGTTGCATGTGTTGAATGATGGTGTCGATCCCTCCTCCCTCAATCATACTTTCATTACTCTTATCCGTAAAGTGAAATGCCTAGAGGAATGTAGTCAGTTAAGACCAATAAGTCTTTGTAATGTTGTTTTCAAACTCATTACAAAAGTCCATTCCAAATAGATTAAAGACAATCTTACCGGAGATGATTAGTGAGAGTAAAGTGCCTTTGATCCTGGTCGCTTAATCATTGATAATGCATTAGTTGCTTTTGAATCATTTCACTTTATGAAGAAGAGGTGTCAAGGGAAGCGGGGTTACATGGTTTTAAGCTTGATATGAGTAAAGCTTATGACTGGGTTGAATGGGATTTTTTGGAAGGTGTTTTTAATTGAATGGGGTCCAATGTTCAGTGGGTCAATATGATTATGAGAAGTGTACGTTCAATGACTTATTCTCTACTCATAGATAGATGCCCTCAGGATGTTATTTCCTCTATACTACAACAATATGAGCTTGCTTCCCGGGAAAAGGTTAACCTGGATAAATCAGAAGTATTTTTTAGCCGAAGTGTGTTAGATCAGTTAATATCTCAGGTCTAAGAAGACCTAGGAATAAAGGTAGTGGATACTTTTGAAAAATATTTGGGATTACCAGCCACGGTAGGGAGATCAAAGAAGAAAGTCTTTGCTTGTGTTCGGGATCAACTCCTCAAAAAATGGGTCAATGGAAAGAAAAATTTCTATCTGATGCCGGGTTGTGAATAGTTTATCAAATCTGTGGCTCAAGCTATTCCGAATTATGTCATGAGTTGTTTCCTCCTTCCCAATTCCATCTGTAACGAGATGGTGATTCTGATATGCAAGTTTTGGTGGGAACAAAGAGATGGTAAGTGCAAGATGCATTGGATGGCTTGGGACAAGGTTTGTAGAAAGAAATCGGTGGGAGGTCTCGGTTTCTGGTCGTTGGGATCTTTTAATCTTTCTTTTCTGGCAAAACAAGGTTGGAGATTGATATCAAATGAGGAGCGTCTATTAGTGATGTGCGTAGCTTCTGCAACGTAGGTTCTTGCAAGTGAACAGGGTTGTTGTAGTACTTTATCAAGGTCGTATCCACAGGGACTGGTTGATCCTGTTACCCTTCAAATAGACAAATTAGGCTCGAAAACGAAAAATAAGAATGGATTTTGGTTGAATTGAAATATAAACTAAGCAATGAAATAAAACTAATAGCAGAATTAAAATAGGAAGAGATCAGATTAAGTGAAGTCTTAGGCATCCGGGGTTCACATTCCTTGATTTTATGCTTTAAATTGCTCAACAGCCTCATCACAGGCTGAGCCTGTGGGTGAGGCTGTGACTAATGAGATGTCTTGACGGGGCTCCCAACCTAAGGTACTATCAACGGCTTTCGATCTTATTAATAGTTCCCTAAGCTTCCACCTACCCCCTGTCACTAGAGTAGACGTCCACTTAAGGATGAAGTTTAATGTTGGTGCTAATACCTGCAGTCTCTCCCTATCTTCTTTCCAACGTCTAAGGAGTGAAGGCTGACTATTGTAGGACTAGCACTCCTGGCTTCTCCTTTCAGTCCTTCACCAGGCTACTACTAAATTAAGAGGATGCTACCTAATAATCAATCAAGAATTAAATTAGGAATTGTGTTATCTCTTGACTATGCTGTTTACGGACTGAGGCTGTGCTGGGCACAGTCTGAGGCTATTGACAGCAAGGGAGTCAATTATAAGATTGGTTCTTGCAGGCGCTCTCAACCTATACTGCACCCATTTGCTTTCGCTCACAGGTGTCTCCCATGGCTCTCATCTTCCTGGTGCTTTCGCATAGGTCAAACTCAGGGGGTGAAGATTGGTGTTGAGGCTAATTCCTCAATTAGTTCCTAACTCCGTCACAAGCTAAAAACTAAGGTTTGGTTGTTGTTGTTCAATTAACTATGGTTTCTCCTTTCAGTCCTTCACCTAGCTACCTGTAATCATGCAAGGGTTTGACGGGAACTCAAACATGTATCAAGTGTGCAACAAACAAAACACGAAAACGGGATAAGAATATGTAAAGAGAAATTTATTATAATAAAACCAGGGATATGTTGCACCCCTTCAACCTAAGAGGGGTTGTTTAATTCATCCCCAGAAATACAAGAACTACAGAAACAAATAAAAGCATTTGGTTAGGAACAACTTGGAGGCTAGGGGCAACACGATTTCTGCAGCAAAAGCTGCAAAATCGTGTGCACCTTGAAAACCCAAGTTCTGGGTTTTTCACTCCTGTTCCAGACCTTCAATAGTGGCTTGGGTATTTTCTGGGTTATGCGGTTGTTCCGGGCATGGTTCCTCTTCTTCTCTTCGTTCTTTTTGTAGATACAACTCCCTCCTCTCTTGCTCCCAACTTGCTAGAAGGTATGGGCATTTGGGCAAGTTGGCTCGTCAGTTCCTTCAGCGTGTGTGTCAGGATTGGCATGATGGGCAGCAAGTTGATTGGTGGATTGTGAGTTCCAAGGCACCCTTTGCAGAGGATAATTGTTCTTTAAGGTGGATTCCCTCTGAGTGGCATGTGCCTATCCCTTTTTCCTCTGGAAAGTCCACTGGGAATGTGAGGAGAATGTTTGTTTATGTTAGTGGAGCAGGTGGTGCAAGTGGTGTAATTTTATATTCCTCCTGCGATTTCTGAATTTTGCAGGAAGCACAGGCTGGGGCTGTTGATGCACAGGCTGATGCTGTGACAGATCTATTTGCAGCTCTCTTTCGATTTCTCCTCCAGTTGATTTCAGCCTCTTCTGTAGATGATGAAACGTCATAGGTTCTCTTTGGATAGAGGTGAGGATTGTGAGTTTCAGTGGGGATCTTGTGATTTGAAGATGGTCTGCGGCCTTCAAGTGAAACTACAGTGAACACCGCCTCATCCACAGGCTCAAGGGTTCTACAATAGGCTCATACTGTGGCTGAGGCACAAGGACAGGCTCACAGGTTCCACAACAGGCTCATGCTGTGGCTGAGGCTGTATCTTCAAATTCTTCAATGAAATCTTCTCGATTTGGTCTAAATGCACCTGAAATCACTAATCATGCAGTAAGGGGTGGGATTATAGAAAATATAATGAAATAGTGCATATGGAGACGTATGATCATAATGAAATATGAGCAATTTATCGCTAAAATCATGCCTAAAATTACGCATATTTCACACTCATGAAAATACCCCGAACTGAAGATGTTGCTTGTCCTCAAGCAATCAGAGAAGATAAAGAGGCATGATTTGAAGGGAAGAAAAAGGCTAATCTCAATGCATCAAATTTTCACTAGGCTTCTCTCTTGTGACGTCTCAATTTAAGCATTCTTTAATTTTTCTTCATGACTGCATCAATTTCAATCAAATTCCTTGTCAGTAGTTTTTGCAATAAAAATCACAGGAGTAATCTTGCAACTAACCTCCAATCATTTGTCGTCAAAGGGATCCTGCCAAAATCATTTTTTTGGGAAGTGAAAACATTACCTCATATGCAAACCCATTATCCCATATCTCCACTAATGTGCAAAAGTAATCAAGCAAGGAGCTCAAAGACTTTTCTTTATTGTGCCGGGGCTAGGGTGATGGTCCTCAATGGATGGTGGATGGACTGAGCAAAAGTTGGTGGCCAGTGAACTCGAAACCTCCAGTTTGTTTTGTTGACAGTCTGAGGCTGTATAGGGACTGTTGACTCTATATCCCTTGCGTCTTCATGCTACCCAGAGGCTCAATATATCCTCTTGTGTTGAGATGGAGTTCGATTCACAAAATGTTTCTTTTCTCCTAATTTCTCTTTCCCATGTCTTTCTTTTCCTTACTGGCTGCCTCGTTTTTGTTCTATGAACTTGAATTTTTTTTTTATTTTACAGCTGGGAAGAGGGCAGTACAAGATGTGTGGTAGCATTCTGGGTATGTATTTGTTAAGTGCAAACAGCCTCAGATGCTTGGTAGGATTGAATCTTGTTCACAGACTCATCAACAGGGTGAGGCTATTGGAATGAAATTGTGCCTTGGCACATGATGGCCCCTGTTTCGGCTTCAAGTGGTTGAGGTTTGGTGAAATAGGGTGAAGGAATAAATTGGGGCCATCCTAGTCAGCTCAAGTGGGGTTGCAATGGATTGATGAGTGTGATATGAATTTATATGGTCTATTTGTTATGCAAAAGATGGCCTAGATCCTTTCGTTGCTTGAAGAACTCTTGCTTGAATTTCGCCTTGATAGAGATAATGGTCTGTTCTGAGGTGGACAGGCTAAGCCTGTGGTGTTTTGAAAACCATTTAGCAAGATTCTTCTTATCTGATAGATTCATGGAGTGCAGTTGTTTGATTGTACCTGTTGTGCTTGTTTTAAAAGTAAAGACAAGTCTTGAGATTAAAGATTTGGCAGGATTAAATAGAAAAGGGAAAGAAGCATAAATACTACGACAGGCTCACACTGTGGAAAAGCATAATGAAGAACAAAATAGCATTGAAATTGCATTGCTCATAGAATAATACACAAGGCAAAATTGCACCCTAAAAATACCCCAAACTGAAAATTTTGCAATGTCCTCACTGCTGAAACTAAACAGAAAAATGGGTGCAATGTTAAAACAAATGCAAACTAAAGAAACACACATAATTGTAAAAGAAATAAAAATGTGCTACAAAAATACCCCAAACTGAAAGTTCTATCCTATGTGGTGGGGTTAAACATCCTAAAAATAGACTAGAGGTGCTGAAAGTTCGTCACAGGCTCAGCCTGTGTTGAGGCTGTGCAAGCATTAAAGTCCTTTTTGCAATGAAATGATTAAGACTTAAAATCAAAAAGGGTATAGAAGGACTTCTCTGATGAGTCTCTGACTTGACGACTCCTTCCTCCATCGAGTTGCAACAACTGATTGTTTAAAACAAAAGAGACACACAAAACAAAAACAAAACAAAATATCCAAATGGAAATCAACAAAAGTCAAGGGGAATCCAAAATTACCTCGCTTGGGTTGCCTCCCAAGAAGTGCTTCTTTCATGTCTTGTAGCTGGACACCCTCCCTGTTCAGGTGGTTGAAGGGTTCTGGAGAGATTGAATTCCCCCGAGAACGTCCATGGTAGGGTGATAGATTTTTACCTTTTTACGATAGACTATGAACGGACTGATTCCGTCACTTTCGATCTTCATTTCCCCATGAGGGAAACAACGAAGAATGGTGAATGGACCTGTCTACTTGGATCGCCTCTTTTCCTGGAAAAGGAGTTGGCCTCCCTTCTTGAAGACACGTTTGGTGTTTTGCTCATTGTTCCTTTTTGGGGGCTTCTCTTTGGAAACTATGGTACTACCGTTCACATCCAAATGCACCCCGCTCAATCTTCTGGGAAGAATTTGTGCAAGGCCATCAGCTCTAGTTTGAGGGATAGCCCATTGCTGTCGGGCAGGCTGCTGGACAGGCTGTTGGATACGCTGCTGGATAGGCTGGGACTGTTGCTTTGAGTTGATGCTGTCATCAATAGTGTCAAACTGGCAGCAGGTGCTGAAGCTCAACTCTGGCTTAGGGGCCTTGGGCATATTGAAATTCATCGTTTCTTCTCCAACTCTCAGTGTCACTCTTCCTTCCTCAACATCAATCAATGCCCTAGCCGTGGCAAGAAAAGGTCGCCCTAAAATGATGGGCGTGTGGGCATCTAATGCCATATCCATGACCACAAAATCAACAGGAATGAAGAAATCACCAACCTTCACGGGCACATCCTCTACTCCCACAGGGTACACAAGTGAGCGGTCAGCGAGTTGGATTTTTATCCTTGTGGTCTTGATGTCTCCGAGGTCCATGCCTTGAATGATGAAAAGTGGCAACAGGCTGACACTAGCTCCTAGGTCACACAGGGCCCTTTCGATCTTCTTGGTCCCAATATGACATGGTATTGTAAAGCTCCCTGGGTCTGAGCATTTCTTGGGTGGTTGATGTTGAATGAGAGCACTCCCCTGGGCTGTCATAGCTACAGTCTCAATAACGTCAATGGTTCTCTTCCTTGTCGAAATCTCCTTGAGGAACTTAGCGTATGAAGGCATTTGTGTGACCAAATCACTGAAAGGAACATTCACATATAACTTTCTCAGCATTTCCTTGAACTTATTGAATTGCTTTTCCAATTTGGCCCTGTGGTACACTTCAGGGTACGGGAGTGGAGGTTGGTAAGGTTGAACAGTTTGGGGCTGTTTCTCTGCCTTCTTCGTGCTAACAGCCTCAGCGACAGGCTTAGCCTGTGTCTGCACTGTCTGTTCCAAGCTGGATGTTGATGCTGTCTATTCCACAACATCAGGCTGTCTTGATGCTGTAGCCCTTAACTCTTCTTCACTACGAAGGTTCATAGCATTGCAATGTTCAATCCTCGGGTTCTCCACTATTTTCCCTGGAAGGGTTCCTTGTTGATTAGAAGACATCGAGGCTTGTTGCGTAATTTGATTTTCGAGGATTCTGCTGTGGGATTTGATTTGATTAATCTCCTCGCTCACCTTGTTTGGTTGTCCAAGATGGACTGCAGCATGCTTATCATGTCGGTGTTGTTGCCTTGTTGTCCTCTTTGGTTCTGCCTCTGGTACTGAGGCTGTCCGCCTTGATGCTGTCGTTGGGGCTGTTGTGGGATTCTTTCTTCATTCGATCCCCTCCAAGAGAAATTTGGATGATTTCTCCAAGATGGATTATAAGTGTTCCCATATGGCCCTTGCTTTTGCTGGATGAAATTTGTTTGCTCAGAATCACACTCGGTAAAAAGTGGGCAATTGGACGTGCTGTGAGGTCCTCCACATCCTTCACAGTTTGAGGCTGTGGAAGTGACTGCTTTGACTTGAGCTGTCCCTAATTGTTTTCTGAGGGCTTCAATCTCTGCCTCTAGCTTGGTTACTCTGTCTACTCTAATTATTCCGGATGCCTTGACTCCTCTGATCTGGGTTTTCCTTTTGGACAGGGCTTCAAGAATGGCAATTCCATCATTATAGTCCTTGTCCAGAAATGAACCATTCGCCATTTTGTCGAGGGTGTCCTGGTCTTCATCGCTTAGGCCGCAATAAAATTGGTCAAGCTGCACGGCCTCATCAATTCTGTGGTTTGGGCATCCCCTCAGCAATCCCTTGAAGCACTCTCAAGCATCACGAATGGATTCATCATAGAGTTGGGAAAATCCTATCAGTTGTTGCCTCAAGTTTGCAGCTTTGCTCGATGGGTGATATTCCTTCAAGAATGCTCTGACCAGGCTATCCCAATCTGTGAAATGGCCTGCCTCATGGTTGTTGAGCCATTCAAATGCTGCGTCTCTGAGTGAGCATGGGAAGACTCTCATGTACAGCTGCTCTTTGGTCATTTCGGCTATGTTTACAGTGCTACACACCCGCAACAAATTCTGCAAGTGTGAATTTGGATCTTCTAAGGGTAAGCCTCCAAATGTGTGCCTCTCCAACACGCTGAGGAGGTTTGTTATGATTTCATAGGGGGCGTCGACATCTGGAATGGCTATGTTGTTATGGATGATGGTGGTTGGTGGTTGTAGGAGCTGGGACATGGGGATGTAAGGTCGCACAGGCTGAGCCTGTTCAGCCTCTGGGTGTGCTCCTTCATTGAGTCTTTTTGCCATGGTTTGTTGTTTCTGCTTGCTCTTCTTGCGAAACTCACGAGCAGTCCTTTCAATCTCCTGGTGGAAGGTTAGAGATGGCTTCTTGCTCCTAGTTTGGGGCATGCACCACCTGAAAACTTCAACTTGGAAAAAGAAAAAGGTTAAGTAACAAAAAGCCTAATAAGTCAGAAATAAAAAGTAAAAGATTCAAGCGCCAGTCCCCGGCAACGGCGCCAAAAACTTGATGTGCGTAGCTTCTGCAACGTAGGTTCCTGCAAGTGCACAGGGTTGTTGTAGTACTTTATCAAGGTAGTATCCACAGGGACTAGGTTGATCCTGTTACCCTTCAAATAGACAAATTAGACTCGAAAACGAACAATAAAAATGGATTTTGGGTGAATTGAAATATAAACTAAGCAATGAAATAAAACCAACAGCAGAATTAAAATAGGAAGAGATCAGATTAAGTGAAGTCTTAGGCATCTGGGGTTCACATTCCTTGATTTTATGCTTTAAATTGCTCAACAGCCTCATCATAGGGTGAGCCTGTGGGTGAGGCTGTGACTAATGAGATGTCTTGATGGGGCTCCCAACCTAAAGTACTATCAACGACTTTCGTTCTTATTAATAGTTCCCTAAGCTTCCATCTACCCCTTGTCACTAGAGTAGACATCCACTTAAGGATGAAGTTTAATGTTGGTGCTAATACCCGCAGTCTCTCCCTATCTTCTTTCGAACGTCTAAGGAGTGAAGGCTGACTATTGTAGATCTAGCACTCCTGGCTTCTCCTTTCGGTCCTTCACCAGGCTGCTACTAAATTAAGAGGATGCTACCTAATAATCAATCAAGAATCAAATTAGGAATTGTGTTATCTCTTGACTATGCTGTTCACGGACTGAGGCTGTTGACAACAAGGGAGTCAATTATAAGAATGGTTCTTGCAGGCGCTCTCAACCTATACTGCACCCATTTGCTTTTGCTCACAGGTGCCTCCCATGGCTCTCATCTTCCTGGTGCTTTCGCATAGGTCAAACTCAGGGGGTGAAGATTGGTGTTGAGGCTAATTCCTCAATTAGTTCCTAACTCCGTCACAAGCTAAAAACTAAGGTTTGGTTGTCGTTGTTCTAATAACTATGGTTTCTCCTTTCGGTCCTTCACCTAGCTACCTGTAATCATGCAAGGGTTCGACAGGAACTCAAACATGTATCAAGTGTGCAACAAACAAAACAAGAAAACGGGATAAGAACATGTAAAGAACAATTTATTACAATAAAACCAGGGATATGTTGCACCCCTTCAACCTAAGAGGGGTTGTTTAATTCATCCCCAGAAATACAAGAACTACAGAAACAAATAAAAGCATTTGGTTAGGAACAACTTGGAGGCTAGGGGCAACACGATTTCTGCAGCAAAAGCTGCAAAATCGTGTGTACCTTGAAAACCCAAGTTCTGGGTTTTTCACCCCTGTTCCAGACCTTCAATGGTGGCTTGGGTATTTTCTGGGTTTTGCGGTTGTTCCGGGCATGGTTCCTCTTCTTCTCTTCGTCCTTTTTGTAGATACAGCTCCCTCCTCTCTTGCTCCCAACTTGCTGGAAGTTAGGGGCGTTTGCGCAAGTTGGCTCGTCAGTTCCTTCAGCGTGTGTGTCAGAATATGCATGATGGGCAGCAAGTTGATTGGTGGATTGTGAGTTCCAAGGTACCCTTTGCAGAGGATAATTATTCTTTAAGGTGGATTCCCTCTGAGTGGCATGTGCCTATCCCTTTTTCCTCTGGAAAGTCCACTGGGAACGTGAGGAGAATGTTTATTTATGTTAGTGGAGCAGGTGGTGCAAGTGGTGTAATTTTATATTCCTCATGCGATTTCTGAATTTTGCAGGAAGCACAGGCTGGGGCTGTTGATGCACAGACTGATGCTGTGACAGATCTATTTGCAGCTCTCTTTCGATTTCTCCTTCAGTTGATTTCAGCCTCTTCTGTAGATGATGAAACGTCATAGGTTCTCTTTGGATAGAGGTGAGGATTGTGAGTTTCAGTGGGGATCTTGTGATTTGAAGATGGTCTGCGGCCTTCAAGTAAAACTGCAGTGAACACAGTCTCATCCACAGGCTCAAGGGTTCTGCAACAGGCTCATGCTGTGGTTGAGGCATAAGGACAGGCTCACAGGTTCCACAACAGGCTCATGCTGTGGCTGAGGCTGTATCTTCAAATTCTTCAATGAAATCTTCCCGATTTGGTCGAAATGCACCTGAAATCACTAATCATGCAGTGAGGGGTGGGATTATAGGAAATATAATGAAAAGTGCATATGGAGGCGTATGATCATAATGAAATATGAGCAATTCATCTCTAAAATCTTGCCTGAAACTATGCATATTTCACACTCATCAATTAGCAAAAATACTTAAAGCTCGGTACTTCCCTCGTACATCCTTTATGCAAGCTTTTGTTGGAAATAATCCTAGCTATGCTTGGTGTAGTATCTTGAAAGCTATGCCTACCCTTGAGTAGGGAGTTCATTGGCTTGTTGGCAATGGGAGTTCAATTCGAATTTGGGGGGATAAATGGATCCCACGAGATACAGATGATACAGTTCAATCCCTTATCTCAGTGTTAGATCCTAATGCTACTGTGAGTACCTTGATTCATGATGAAACTACCGAATGGAACTACAGTTTGGTGGATTCTATCTTCAACCAGGAGGAAGCTCATCTCACTAAAAGTATCCCCCTCAGTGTTCGTGATCTGATGGATAATCCGTATTGGGTTCACTGTCCTTCGGGTTTCTATTCAGTCAAGAGTGGATATAAGGTGAGTTTGTCCCTCATTTACCCTCAGATCAGTGCAGACACTTCATGGATTCCGGATTGTACTCCGCCTTGGTGGAAGGGTGTGTGGAAGCTTAACATTCCACCTAAGCTTTGTTCCTTTGCTTGGCAGATATGTCACAATATTGTTCAAGTTAGAGCTAATATAGCGGAGAGGTTATCGACCATTGATCCTATCTGTCCTAGATGCAACTCCTCTATTAGGACCATTTTGCACCTCCTCTGAGATTGCTCATGGGTCCAAGAACTGTGGCGCATTAGTCCTCTTACTGATAGTATTTGTGATGTTGCAGCAGGCCATGCACATTTATGGCTGCAACGCATCTGTACTTCTTTTGGGTCTGAATTTTTTGGCCGTTTTCTAACGCATTGTTGGCTTATTTGGAAAAGCAGGAATGTTTTGGTGTTCCAGAACTCACAAGTTAGTCATTCAAGGATTGTTCAAGCTGCAGAATCCTTCCTATCCAAGTATCTGGATGCGAACCAAATTGCTCCTGTGGCACATGGTCTGCGTCGACGAGGGAGATGGCGACTCCCACCAGTGAACATTGTCAAACTTAACACCGACGTGGCGATCTCTAACAACAGAACGGTTCTAGGAGCGGTTCTCCATAACTGGTCAGGGGAGATTCTCGTTGTGGCTGTCAAACAATTTCCGACGCAAATGGACCCAGCTGCTGGTGAAGCTTATGCAGCTAGATTCGGCATGTGCGTGGCATTGGAGCTGCCGATTGATCGTTTGCTGTTAGAGATGGATTCACAGGTGGTGATCCAAGGTCTCCAGTCTCACAAGACTCTTAATAGCCCTCTGGGCAGATTGATTGATGATTTAGCTTTTCTTTCAAAGTCTTTTGCTTATTTTAATTCTTAGTACATTTCACGTTCTAGTAATAAGGCAGCACATAAGCTCTGCCATTTAGACTCTTTCCCAGCCACGGATCATGCGTGGCTTTCTCAGTTTCCTACTACGGTAGTGGAACAAATTTCTTATGATGTAAATTTTATTCATGATGAATAAAATTTAAAATCGTCTTTTCCTAAAAAAAAGAATACAGCTTATTTGTTTAAAATCATAAATGTTAGTTTGTGATTGTTGTTTGTGATTGTTAGCGTTATTAATGTGATTAGACCCTATATGTTCACACACATGAAGACTGATGTTTAATTAATACTCTTATGCCATAAGCATAAAAAGGGGTGAGGACTCGAGATTGGGCAGATTGATTGATGATTTAGCTTTTCTTTCAAAGTCTTTTGCTTATTTTAATTCTTAGTACATTTCACGTTCTAGTAATAATGCAACACATAAGCTCTGCCATTTAGACTCTTTCCCAACCACGGATCATGCGTGGCTTTCTCAGTTTCCTACTACGGTAGTGGAACAAATTTCTTATGATGTAAATTTTATTCACGATGAATAAAATTTAAAATCGTCTTTTCCTAAAAAAAAGAATACAGCTTATTTGTTTAAAATCATAAATGTTAGTTTGTGATTGTTGTTTGTGATTGTTAGCGTTATTAATGTGATTAGACCCTATACGTTCACACACATGAAGACTGATTTTTAATTAATACTCTTATGCCAAAAGCATAAAAAAAGGTGAGGACTCGAGATTGGGTCGCACCTTATTCGACAATTATCTCGACTAATTTCTGAAAGGAAAAAAAAAGTATTACATTTTGTGATTGCATATATATGATAAGAATCTGTGTGGATTTTTAGGAGGAACCAAATTTTATGTCTAATTTTATTGATTTGACACACACTTATACGAAAAACATATATAGTAGCGAATTAGAATAGTGTAAAACAATATCTTTACTAGGGTTTTCTCTTTTCTCTCCTTCTCTTAGAGAAAAACCCTAGATCTACAATTTGGGGTTGCCGCCGACTTTCTTCCGGCAGTGAGCCCCCACCAAAATTTCTTTCAACTAGTTTGTTTTTGTTTTTGTTTTTAGTGTTGTTGGTTTACTCTCACTTTTTGTGGATTTTGTTTCACTTTTTGTGAGTTATTTTCTCACCTTCTGGAGTTTTCTCACCTTTTTTGGTGTTTCAAATAAGTCTATGGGAGCCAAAGTTCATGGAGGAAGATTCGATTTGAAGAACGATTCTATATCTGCTACAGAAATTACCAACAAAGGGATATTTTCCCCCACAGGTATGTCTCAAATTTACCTGTTGGCACGGACCCTACTGGATTTGGATCTGATGCTCGCGAGAGTAGAGTCGCGCGAGTGGTGTGCCTTTGTAAATCCTCTATTGAAGGAGATAAATCACGTTGTGTATTTTTATGTAGTAGATTAAGAAAAATTTTTTTGTTAAATTTTTCTTATGCTTTTGTTATATTAGATCTTCAGCTATGTAATTTCAGATCTTTACATCTATTTATATCAATGAAGATGCTCTTTTTCTAAAAAAAAAAGAAAAACATATATGAAAATTATATCATTCACCTTATCTCCGTTTCAGATCGATCATGTTTCGGTTCCAAGTTTAATTCCACTACGTGTATCTCCGCTACCCTAAAAGAATTTTCTTTCTTATACATTTATGGTAATATGTCATAAGACACTATAGTATGCAGGCCACGATTTTAGCGATTTTGTAGTCCTCCACTGATTTAGATGGAGATAGATATAGATTAATGTTGGTCAATCATGACGCAAAAAACAAGCATAAAAAATAACTTTTTCCTTCTACCAAATGTTTTAAAAATAGTCGGGTAAGAACCCCAATTATAACTCCACGAGAGAATAAAAGTAAGGTTTAGTCTAGTTAGAATCAGTTTGGCTCATTAAGGATAAAACCTTCCAAATACTGATCCACTTGATCTGATCACTAAATATATAAATTATAATATTTAAAATATATTATTTAATTTTTTTTCCTTTTTCAAAACCCAGAAATATATTCATTAATTGGTAATAGCGTCTGCTCCGAAGTCCCATACAAGTACAACCAAGCCCGATGATATGAAGCTCAGAAATTATCCACAAAACCTTATTTAATTTTTCTTTTTTCTCAAAGACGGGATACATAATCAGCCACCACCTCCGCAATAACAACATCCCCAGGACCGGCCCAATGACATGGTTAAGTGATGGACCAAAACCATCAAGCCATGAGTCTATCCATAACTTAATTGCCATGAGTCTATCCATAACTTAATTAATTTACCATCCCCAAGGAAGGAAGTCCAAATTATGCATATACCCAGCACGAAGAACTTGCACCCACAACCAAATAGGCTGCGCAAAAATACCCCAACTCAATTTGGCAAGTAATGCTTCATTCTGACCACGAAGACTTTTAATTCCCAGCCCTCCGTGTTGTTTAGGACGGCACATAGAATTCCACTTAACTACATGAGTCTTGCGAGTAATAGGAGTAGAACCCCAAATAAAATCTCTACATTGCTTTTCAATGTCCTTCATCATACTAGACGGTGACCAAACAGTTCGCGCCTAGCAAAGATAAGAAGAGCAGGGAGGACAAACTTGCTAGTTAAGGTCATACGACCAGCCAAAGAAAGATGTATCCCTTGCCAAGAGGAGAGACGAGGTGGACTCGCTCATGAACGTAAAACCCACAAACTCAGCCGTAAAGCACATCGTATAGAATCGTAATCGTAATCGTTGTTTCCTGGCTAATTAATTAATTTTACAGAAATTACGGGAACGGGAATAATCTGCCGTAGGAGTCATTAATTAGGACTTATCTAATTACGATTGGGATTTGGGATCTTTTCTAGAGCAAAATTATTATTACGATCTTCTGTAATCTTATTGAATATATATATATTACCAGGGGAAGAGAAAGAATAGTACCCGCCTTCTCAAATTATATCGTTACAGAAAAGTTCAACGACATCTACAATTACTTTTCTAATTTTATACGGTAGCCTCGCGTTCTGCTATCAGGTTGTTTTTTTTTTTTAGAAAACAAGGAAATGCATTAATTTTAAGAACTTGTACAATCGATCCTCAAAAAAAAAAAAAAAAAGAACTTGTACAATCGTTTATGAGGATCGGATACAATCGTTCTGCTATCAGGTTATATTATAAGATAGTATATGAGCGAAAATATATTACTAAACATTCATCATCTACATAGATCTTGGTTTGAAAGTCAATACATGAAGCAGAATATATTACTCGTTTTTTTGGTGACACATCCATCTATGTAGATTTTATATTTTTCTATAATCACTAGTCTTTTTCTTGTTCATTTATATTTAAATTTTTAATCTGTAACCTCCATCTTTTTCTATATACAGTGTACATTCATCGAAATTTCTACACTTTTTATATCATATATTTTTCAAAACTTGTATTGATCATCTATCCCCTCTGTTTCTGCTTTTCATTAACGCTTAAGATACTGGAATATTTAGTTCTAATTTCTAGAAGATTATTATGTTAGGATAAATATTATATTAATTTATTTTTGACACCTTAATGCTTAATATTAATTTTAGAGTTTTTATAATTTTCTTGTACACCTCATTTTTAATTATAACCTTCGGTAAAATTTTTATGAAGTGACGGTAATTTTATGGTAAGTTTTAACTGGGTATTCTAATTTCTACGTGTAGTTTTCAACTTCAAAAATTTTCTACTGTTAATGGAGCTTCAATTTTCAATTCCGAAACTTGCTCGACATTTTGGAGAACTTTGCTGAATTTTTAAGCATAAATTAATTTTTGAGGCTGAGGACAAGTATATGAAAAGAGAAAATTTCCTTGGAATTATCAAAGGAACGGCGGTAGTTAGACAATTATTTTGGTCTTTTTCTACTTAGGAAACATAACCCCTCTCTCTCAATCATCTCTCTTCCTCGTTTGCCTCCCTCTCTCTACTAGCCATCCCTGCCATATCACAGGTAACCGTTGTCAACTCACTTTCTATTCCTCTCTCTCCTCTCTTGCCCAACCTTCTAAGGCCAAGGATTTGCTGTTGCCCCTTTGCCACGCTGCCAACGTCCGTCCCATCATCTCGAACTACCGTTGCCAAGCCTTCGTGGTCCGCCGTGTGGGTAACGTGATGTTGCTACCCTCATGTTCGATTCCTTTTATTACCTCACTGCATGCATCTTAATTTGGTTTATCTGTTCTTGTCTGTGTGGCTTCATTCACCGTGATTGGGGGTTGATGTGTTTGCCTTGGTTGTGATGGTGGAGTTGGATTGATTGTTTAGTCATGGAGCTATGCTTGGTTGTGGAGTTGGTGCTCGATGGTGGTTGGTTTATATGGTGTGACATCTGGGGTCGATGAGGGCAAGAAGTATACACTGGTGCCGGGATGACCATGGATAAAGAGCGGCTTCTAGTAGACTTCTAGATCGAGGGGCACATGAATGAATCAAATCTACACTAGTAGGAGAGATCTTGAGACTGTAGGTATGTGACTGTGTAATTAAGAATAGCTCTAATGAAGTGATTTCGAGGTTCTATAGGTATATAGGACTATACAATTGAGAATAGCTTACATGGTTGATGGGTACTAACTATATCAACAAGGTGCACCTACCTTTTCGGTACTCTTTCTACTCTTTCCATAGAAACTCCAAAGTTAAACGTGCTTGACTTGGAGCAATTTTGGGATAGGTGACCTTTTGAGAATTTTTCCTTGGAAACATGCGAGTGAGGACAAAGCGTGTTAGAAAGGTCCCTTGTTGGTTTGTAATGATATCGTCAAGCCGGGATATTACATGTGAATCATATGGTACTTAATGATTATCGTTGCTAAATGTAGCACTGGTACTCTACTCAATGACTTATTGTTGCAGAATTGTTGCTATATTATTAATGTTGCTTTATAATGTGACGTGACTACCCAGTAATATGTTATATTAGCAGAATTAGACGGCCATGATGTTCTAGCCGTAGATAGATGTTCAACATTCATAGTAACGGGCGCATAACCTGATAAGTGAATAACTGAGATATATATGCATTGTTGTCTTCACTATTACATGTATTGTTGCCATTATTGTTGTGTGTTGCTACCTTTCCTATTAGTTTCGTATTATTATGGTGCTTATTTATGTATATTTTGGTTTATTCATTTATGTTGAGACAATAGTTTAGTCTGATCCCTCACACTACTTATTGATAAGAGATACAATTAGTTAGTGTGGGTTAGCATCTGGTTATGATGTCTTTCTATATAGTAGTGTTTCTATAGGTGTTTATATTGTACGAGTCTATCTTCATAGAGTTGTATCTTATCATGTATTCTGTTACAACAGTTCTATAAATATACTATATGATGATCAGGGAGAGGTACTCTTGATAATCATTCTTTTATGGTAGCGGAGCAGGTAGTTATCTTGTGAGCCTGATTGTATGACAACCCTTTCTTCTTCCTCAGACGCCATAGCTTCTTCTTCTTCTTCTTCCAGCGAAGTTACCTCCCCTCGACTTAGACAAAATATGTCTTCCTAAACCTCTCCCTCAGTTCACTCAGTTTTGAGTGTCACCAACATTAAGAATCATGTGCCTGCAACTTTAGATTTTACTAATTATTTGGTGTGGCAAAGTTTGATGTTCACTGTTTTTCATTCTCACCAAGTCATGGGTCACATTGTTGGTTCTGTCACATCTCCTTCTCCTACTATTACTGATGCTTCTGGTTCTGAGTCTTCTAATCCTCTTTTTGTGACTTGGAAACAAATAGATATTCTATTGCTTCTTGGATCTATGCTACTATCAACCCCGATATTCTCCAATATATTGTTTGTCCTGGTGTCGTTCAAACAGCAAGAGAGGTTTGGCTTGCTGTAGAAAATCTCTTTCATGATCATGTTAGTTCTAGGTATATGGAATATCGTTCTGCCTTTACTCAAGCCAAAAACGAGTCTCAGTCTATGTCTGCATATTTGCAATATGTTCGCAATCTAGCTGATAGTCTTGATGCTATTGGTCGCAATATTTCTGAAGATGACTTAGTGATGCAAATACTAGATGGTCTTCCTAATGAGTATTCGGATGTTGTCACCCTTATGACCTCTAGGTTCCCTTTTCCATCTTATTTAGAGTTGCGTTCCTATCTCTTGGCTCAAGAGTCTCGCCTTGAGAAGAATCGTGCTATCCCTATCCAATCTGAGGTCTCTCCTGCATTGTTTTCTCAAACTAAGGGTAAAGGGTATCGTCCTAATAACAATCAAAATTTCCGTGGAGGAAGAGGAGGTCGTGGAGGTCGGTCTAATAACCGTCATTCTGGAGATCATCGTTCTCTAGGTTTTTCTCAGGGTGGTCCTTTCTTCCCTTCTTCCAACCGTGGCAATCAATCTTCCTCTCCTCGTCCATAGTTTTCACAACCACGTCCTCCTCATTCTTCTTTTTCTTCACCATCTTCGTCTGTTTTGGGAGCTCCTCCAATCCGCAGTCAATTGTGTGATGGTTTAAACCATACTGCCAAAACTTGTCCTCAGAGTGCTACTGTTTTGCAAAATTTGCATAACTCTTTTGCTGGAATTCATATGCATGATTCTCCCACATGGTATGGTATGCTGACACAGGTGCTAGTAGTCATATGACTAATAGTACTGATCATCTTGATAATTACACCGACTATACTGGTCCGGATCAGGTTCAGGTTGGTGATGGTAAGTGTCGTCGCATTACTCATGTTGGTACTAAGTTTTTCCGCATTGGTTCTCGTTTGTTTTCTTTGTGTGATGTTTTTGTTGTCCCTGGCCTCCTAAAAAATTTGCTTTCTGTGAAGCGTTTTGTCAAGAATAATGCTTGTCTTCTTTCTTTTGATTCAAATGGTTTTTCTGTGAAGGATTAGCTGTCTCAGAAACCTCTTCTCCGGTCCAATGATTCAGGTCTTTTATATAAGTTGCGTGTTCCAACTTTGTCAGTTGCTCTCTCTACTACTCTCAAGCCTGTCTCCTCCTCCATTTGGCACAACCGGCTTTGTCATCCTGGCCAGCCATGAAACGCCCGTGTCCCAATTTATTAATATAAATTACAAATTAATAATAAATTGACCAAATTGTCCTTATCATTCCCGGGACACCCGTATCCCAATATAACCAATCAAATTTATCATAACATGTAGAAAGACCAAACTGCCCTTCTCACCGGGATACAATATCAACATCATAATTGATTAACAATTATACAACAAATACACAACTATGAGTATGCAGCGGAAGACTATAC